>JBBJLS010015034.1:0-15554 GCA_037577275.1 Bryconaethiops microstoma
ACCAAACTCTGGCAGAGAAACTGAAGAACATGTCACATTTCACCACAACAATGGATTTATAGTAGAGCAGAACATCCGAGTCGTACATTTCACTGACACTGTTTGCAAACATCCTACTTGCCAGACAAAAACCAAGAAGCGCATGTGCAGATTTTTACAGTATCTTTGTGCAAAATTGGCCAGAATTTGATTGGAAAAATCTAAAGACCAAGTTTATTTTATATCTTTTTTGCAATATTGGAAAATTTGTTTTTTTTCTTTTGCAGAATTAGATGGAGTCGAAATGACTGACTTTTGGTCTTACATTTGTAAGGGAGTGAATTGTGTTTGTCAGATGGCGTATTTTCAATTGATGCTTTTTAATACCAAATAATTTACATAAAAGCAGGACTGTTGAATGTCAGAATTCAGTTGTTCACACAGTTGTTTTTATGCCAGTTTTAATTGTTTTTATGCCAGTTTCAACAAGACTTGTTTTTCTTCAAACATTATTGTTGATGTATTCCTTGTGTGGTGTTTAATGTACTTTTCCTTATGTACCATTAGTAAAGTACATTAAATATTGTATTCAGTACAGAAAGCAGGTACAAAATAAGACACGTTTTTTAAATTTTTTAAATATCGATGTCGGAAAAATGGCAAAACATATTGTGATATCAATTTTTGTCTATATCGAACACACCTAATCATAACTATACCTTGGTCTAACACAGTCTCTTATGTTTTTTATATTCTAAAGCAATCGCAATCCACTTCCTAAAGCGAGAGGCAGAGCACTACTGTGGTTTCCCCACTATGTGAAGTGGAGTGAAATCACTTTAATACAGTGCTTTGAATGTTTCTGCTTCCAAAAAATAATGAAAACAAGACACAATAATACATAAAACAATTTTGTGTGGTCATCTTTGTATATCAAATTTGCAATGGCTTTGAAAATGCCTCAACCTTGTTTCAAAACTGAAGAGATGGTACAACTTGTGTAACGTTATTTTACTTCCACATACATGTTATGATTTAATAGCTTTACATTACTTTTATATTGCGCTGTATTAGCTCTGAGCTAATTATGTATGTGCAATTAATACAACACTATTTCCATTTTAAATACTTTAAACTCTGTGTTATGTTGCCTACACATTATGGTAAATCCACATTATGTACATTTCAAATGAGAACTCTACAATGTGTTACTCTACATTAGATTTAATGGGAGTAAAAATGCATCAGTGCACTCATGTGAAGGCGGTGATTCAAGTGCACTGAACTGCATTAATTCAAAAAATGTCCAATCTGTTTTCACTGCTAATGATTATTCCATAAATGATTAATAATAACTTTCTCTGACTATTTTCACATTAAAAACACACTTTATTGGTCAACATTGCATTCAATTAAAAATGGATAACATTCAGTAAAATATGTACTCATCTCTTGGAGGGAAATAAAATCTCATAGTTTCATATGCTCATTTACTCATGTCTTTAATAACATATATATTGTATTTACTAAAATACATAAATATATCCACTATGTATACAATTACTAACAAACTGAGGTCAAACAGAATTATGGTCTGAAATGTACATCTCTCTTTACTGACCTAACTCTGTGTTATATTAACTCTACCCATTGCGCCCCTCTCACCAGGCTCCTGTCTTCATTTCATTTTCCAATCTGTAGTTTTCCTCTGCATTTCTCAGCACTATGAAGCTGATGTAGCTGTTCCTTTAAACCAGAACCTGTGGGTTCATTGGCACTTAATAACTGAAATAGTGATGGAGGGAGAAGGCCAGTCTCAGCCCCGAGGCATCTTGGGAATCAATGGGGTGGAAAACCAAGAATGGCCATGCATCGATTTCCGGGTGGGAGGGTAGGTGGGTGGGGGGGTGGCACCATCTGTCATGTCATAACACTCCATCTGAACCATTTTCGTCTGAAATTACACATACGTAGTGAGAAATATGAAGAAGTAGTGAAGTAACGAACCTCTGTGTGTGTGTGTGTGTGTGTGTGTGTGTGTGTGTGTCTGTGTGTGTGTGTCTGTGTGTGTGCCTGTGTGTTTTATTATGGGAAGGTTTATGGGCGTCTCATTCATGTCGTTGATTGGGCTCAGGTATTTGTGTCTTCCACGAACTTCAAAAAGCATGACGAAGCTTAGCTGAGCCTTTATTATTAGCTGGCACAGACGCAGCCATGGTTGCAGTCGGAGGTGTTTTGCGATTCTGAGTGCCAAAGTGAGCTTAAGCTTCAAACACTTTAACCTGGCACAGGAGATGATGACAATAAAGCCCAGCTGTCGCTGATTTTCGTATCATTTTGAGCTACAGCTAACACAGAAATGGCCACAAACACGCATAAACAAGGAAGACAAACTGAAACCAAACTCAAAGTGGATCAACCCTGACTCCAATCTTTTGCATTAGTTTCAGGGGCAAAGTGGACTCATATCGTATGTGAAACCAGCACACAAGCCTAAATATGCAGTTTATGGGCCGTGTGCTTGGTAAAGGGTAAAGGGGGCATTTGGCAGACGCCCTTATCCAGAGCGAATTACAATCCTTAGTTACTCAGACAGTCCCTCTAGAGCAAATGAGGGTTAAGTGTCTTACTCAAGGCACATATTGTGTAGATTGGGAACACAATATGTGCTTCTCATACATATCCATCTTGCAGAAAGTGGGTGGAATTGTCATACTGATGCAGCTGATCACATATTCCACTCAATGTAATAAAGTTTAAGCAACTCACTTGTCCTGGATGTGCCTTAATTGTCTGCCACCTCTCAATACTAGATGTACATTTCAAAAGGTCTCCAAAAACGTGTTGCTGAGAGACAGCGGCAGCAGTTGGACAGAAACAGGGTGTAATATTTGAAACACAGGGTGTGTTTGAAACACTTTCATTCATGATTTCATGAACCACAGTGGGCCTACATACAGTAGACTATAAAGCTTGTTTTGCATCTGTTAAAGCAACATTTATAGAACTACTATAAACTTTAATAAAATGATTTCAGGAACTTTAGAACAGCATTTAAAGAAATATTTTATCCATTCCTTATGTACACATATAGGGAATGTGATCACATGCAATGAAACAGGCACGTAATAATTAGATCCCCCAACAAGTAATATGTATTTACCAACTTTTATTCCATTATTGAATGCAGGGTCAATACGGAGCCTCTAAATGTCAGAGCAATGTTCTGACTCGTCTGCGTTGACAAGCCACTTTCAACCCTCTCAACATTTAGCAAAGTGCCAATGGAACCAGGATCATCATAACATATCATATCTCTACTGTCACACAAGTGCTAGTTCATTTCTGATTTTATTGTTGTTTGCACTATAGACCCTCAAATTGTTTATTTTAGTCACTCTGTATAGTCTATCAGTGAAGAAGTATTAATCACTATGAGGAGGGGATAGAGTGATTCATATATTTTTCAGCAGAGGCAGAGAAATATAGAAACCACCCTGCCCCCCGCAACCCCCCCCCCGTCCCCCTCCGTCCCCCCTCTGGCATATCGTACAATGGAACGAAGCAAGAGCCTCAAGCAAGTGCTGAAAGAATGTTTATCATCAGAGCAGCACTCTCAGGATCAAGTGAACATGTCTGTGAAGACACAGCACAGAATATGTTTTGTGTTATGCTTCACAAACTCTGTTTTCATACCTTGAGAGGAGTTACATCACTGAAGGATGCTTTTGGTGAATTTTTTTTAAATTTTTTTTTTAAACAATGCCACCAACAAGGGCTGTATTATTGTCTGAAATCTGATGCACAACCTCCAGACAGCAGGTCAGGAGGTGGGGAAAATCCTTCACCTTCACCAGAGCTCAACACTTTCAGAACGATGCACAACGATGGCCTTAAGACCCTGCTGTGCACACTAAGCAAGCATTTCAGAGGAAAAGGAGAATATTTGTACCATTTAATAACTTTTTCAAATTGAAATATAAAAAAAAAAAATAACTGGAGTACAAACCAGGTTTCTGAAAAAAAAAAATCTTGAGTAGAATATTCTCCAGCTAAAGGTGCCTGAGGACTTACAGTATACCCAGAGGATACAACCCTAATGATGGGAAGGGTACCACACACTTACAGAATGACTCACAGTGGTTACTCATTGATTTATAGTTTTATAAATTATAGTTTAATAACTGAATAATAACTATTTATATATAGAGAGAGATATATGTATATACACATGTTCTATTTTCTTCTCTTTTTGGAAATTTTAATTTATAGTGCTTACGGTTTTGTACATTTTGTATATTTTTTAGTACATCTTTTACTCTAACTTCATATTGTTATTTTTTTTAACTATATTGCTGAGTGACTTGTCTTCTCTCGTCAATCACATTTCATTGCAATGTTGTCCCTGTGCTAAAATGCATATGACAAATAAAGCTGAAACTGAACTGAAACTGAGATTGTCATTGAGAGCTGGAAATAGAATCATCTGAGGCTGATCCTGATGCCTGGTGAGGAAAAGAAACTCGAGTCCAAGCTGGAGAAAACAAACAAGTTAAAATGACGGTGACCGGACCAAGACCTCCTGGCAGGCTGGCTTTAAATAGGAAAATAGGAATTTAAATAGTATTTAAATAGGAAATAAAACACAGCTGATAACACCACTGAAGGTTAAACTGAAACTAGCGCTCGTGAAAAAGAAAAAAGCAAACCCCGGCTCATTAATCCGGTGACGGGGACTGCAGGAGGCGGGCGGAGGTGGTTAGACTGTGACAGTTCATAATTACAGGTCCTTATGCAGTAGCAGACATTATCATTCACAGTACTCAAAACCTTTATGCAAAAGGTCAGCAATAAAACTGCACAATAACCACTAATAACCTCATTAAAAAGTTTAGAAATGAGCACTATATAGCAAAAAGAATATGTAGATAACTACTAATGTTGGGATTTCAGTCACACTCTGGTCTAACATCAAGCACATAGCCATGCATTCACCGACCATAAACACTAGCAATAGATGGGGTTGTACTAAAGAACCCAGATGTAGCTTGTGTATGTATGTTGTAGGTCAATTCATGCTGCCCTGCTAGAAATGCTCAGCAATAGTGGTAAACTATGCAAACAGGGTAGCTGGGTTCAAAAGCAGACAGAGCGTGGGAATAAACTGTTACATCACTCGCTATACTTTTAGAACTAATATGTCATTCATTTTTGCATACATTTACTGTGCCAGGAATGCTTTAACAACTTTTCCGTTCATTCTGGATGAAGCTGCTGATGGAAAACAACACAAAAAAGATTTTAAGATTTCCTCTGATGCATTTTGGTCAATCAATAGCCTATAAAATGTCCAATTATGCAGTGGTGAAAGAATAGCAGAATGGGCACTTCTCGAAGATACTGTCTATTGTACTATAAAAAGGGCACAGGTTTTACAGATTTCTTTATGCATAATAATGAATGGCTGATAAGCAGGTACTATTTGCCATGGGACACTATTAGGGATTGGTGCCCAGATGGGCAACTATAAAATGCACCAACAAGGCCATACTTGTTTAGGTGCAATATTTATCCATTCTTATGTTCCTAGATACAGAAACATTTAGAAGAGAAATTGCTGGCTGGTCTTGCATTTCCCAGCAATCAGTTAGTAGAATTTCCTCAGCTGTATTTCAAGGCATTATTTCAATACATAACATTTTCTTACTCTGGCAAGGACCTGCAGAATGTGAGAGTATTTTGTGCGCACAAAGGGTTTCCCTAGCATCATAGGTGCATAACGCTGTGCTCATGCTGCCATTTGTATCCCCTTCAGGGACCTCTGCTTTTCCCACCTCATTCACAGCTTGGTCTACAGACTACCAGGCTACATACTTGGTGGAGATCTAAAACCATTTAGCTGACATGATTTCAAGATCATTTGTGTATAGATTTGGAGCTTTTGTGCATACGTTAACTTTCTGTGAATCAGGCCATGTGAGTCAAAGTCAGATCTATTAAATAGTGCATTTTACAGTCAACATTATTGTAAACCCAAATCCTTAGTGAACAAGCCAAAAGGAGGAATCAATAATCAAGAAAAACAAGGGAAAACCTATTCTCCACCGTTTGACACCATATCGCAAGAGAAAAGAAAAGAACACAACTATGGAGATGACTAGTAATCAGAGGCCTTATATAGACAATCACTGATGAGCAGTAGAATCTTGTGAGAGTCTGTAATTAGCATCAGCATCATCTGTTGGAGTCTGTGTGAATAGTAGTTTTGCTTAGGGGTGGGTAGCATGTACAAGTGATCCATGGTGATTGAACTGGTTTAGAGGACAGGCAGTTTCTAGGACAAGATTGGAGTATGTAGTTAGTGGCAACCGTTCCTGATGAAGTAGGAAGTAGTAGTAGTAGCTTTGATTTTGGTACAAGTGATCCATGGTGGTCAAACTGGTAAAAGAGATGGGTAGGAGTTCTCCATAAGATGGGAAAGATAGAATGAGTTTGTTCTGCTTGAGTTTACAGGGTACAAAATGTAAATGTAAAGCTGACCTTCAGCTGACCTTGCCATAACAGCCTTTCTAGAAAGGACAGACCTGATTGCCTCCTTATTCAACTGTCAAACATATCAAGTAAGTGTTTGTCCTTTCAACCACATACACAGGGCACAGTGAAACCAAACATATTCCACCAGTACACTCGTGCAACACAAAAGAACAAAAGAGAACACAAGACTATGTAAAACAGTTACAGAACTAGTGTAATGAATACAGTTCTAATAGAGATACTGCATTCTATCAGAGTCATAAAATGTGTAAAAATGCAAAGACAGAGGTAGTGGAGACCTGAAGGCCACAGAATCTATTTTCCGATGGAGCAATGTGTGGGCATCAAAGGCACAGCCCTCTCGTGGTTCCAGTCTTATTTAACTGGCCGGAGTTTCTCAATTCATTTCAGGTAAATTCTCCTCAGCTATGGCTCCCCTTAGTTCTGGGGTTCCCCAAGGCTCTATCCCAGGCCCCATTCTCTTTTTATTATATTTATTACCGCTGGGGTATATTTTTAAAAAGCACAACATTGCCTTCCATTGTTTTGCTGAAGACAATCAAATCTACCTCCCTTTAAAGTCTGCAGGAATGACTCTGTCCAGTCTCTGTTTGATTGCTTAGATGATGCTAAATCCTGGAAGAGCAACAACTTTTTAAATCTCAATGAAGGTAAGACCGAAATTATCTTATTTGGGCACAATCATGCTGATTGTCCTCCTGTTTCTATGGGCACCTTTTCTACTTATCTACTTATCGTCTGTTAAAAACCTTGGTGTGACTTTTGACAGTGCTTTTAAATTTGATTAACAGGTGAGCTCTGTTGTAAAAACAAGTTTTTACCAGTTGAGAATTATAGCAAAGGTCAAAGGCTATCTCCCCACTACAAACCTGGAAAGGGTAACACATGCATTTCTAACCTCCCGGTTGGATTATTGTAATTCTTTATACTTTGCCATTGGTTACTTCCAAATTCATCGGCTGTAGGAGATGAGGTGTGCAAAATGCAGCAGCTCATCTCCTTGCTGGTAAGCGTAAGCATGACCACATTCCTCCGATATTGGCCTAGCTTCATTGGCTACTGGTGAGGTTTAGGATCAAGTTTAAAATTTTGCAGCTTGTTTTTAAAGCTCTAAATGGGTTAGCACCTCAATATTTAATGGAACTGCTGCACTTTCATACTCCTGCCAAAGCACTTAGGTCATCTGATCAGCTGTTGCTAAGAGTTCCTAGGGCAAGGTTGAAGACCAGAGGTGACCGAGCATTTGGTGTGGCAGCCCCCAGGCTTTGGAATGACCTACCGCTACATCTGGTGTAAAACAAAGGATGAATATAACTGTGGCGCTCATGATTTCATGTAAAAAATACATTCCTTAATGTGGATTTTTTTCCCCACTGAATAACTGATTTTTTTCTTGTGATATTATATTATTCACAAAAAATATATTTCAAGGCTTTATACTCATTTTTATTAGGTTCGAAAATAATTGTGGAAGGTAGGTAGACAATTTCAGAGCTGGCATGGATCAAGATTTGTTTTTTGTTTTTTTTAACAGTGGTTTGATAACTGCTAGTTTAAAGGTTTTTGGTAGATAATCAATACTAAGTGAGGAGTTTAATACTGATAGGAGAGGTCCGGTAATTACTGGATTTCTTTAAGCAGAGTTGTGAGAACAGAACTGAATGTACAGGTAGAATATTTTGAGAGAGAATAATTGTAGTGAGTTCTGCTTGTTGAATTGGATTAAAAGATCCAGTTCAAGTCAGCCTCTCAGCTAAGTTTTGAACAGTATCTGTGTCGGCTGTATCAACCAGCAGACGCAGTCAAGCAAGACTCCTAATTTCAGGTCTAATGACATCAACTTTATTGTTGATAAAGTCCATAAAATCATCACTACTATAGTTTGCAGGTACCTGTGATTCTGTACCTCCCTGGTTCCTAGTTGGTTTAGAAATTGTGCCTCAGTAAGTGCTCTGTTGTAGTCTCTAAGGTTCTCCTTCCAGGCGTGGTGGAAAGATTCCAGCTTGGTTAATCAACATTTACGATCTAGTCGTCAAACATTTTGCTTTAAAGCACATGTTTGATCATTATATCAAGGAGCGAGCTTCTTCTGTATGATTTCTGGCTAATATTTCTTAGATGACCAGTAGATGACCAGTAGCACAGATAATATCAGGAAATGGTATCATTACTGCTTTGGGGAGAGGGTTGGGTCCCAGTGGTGTGTTGGCTTTAATAATAATGAGCATTTGGACATTAATAATGTTGATCTGCCAGAGGAGGAAGGACAGCCATGAAAGACAACAGAAAACACTTGAACAGCACCTCAACCACTGTACACATGTTCAAGATTCTTTTCATGTTCCCAAATCTTTTAAGATTCTGCCACAAAAAGGTAAAACAGTGAATAATACAGGTATAGAAAGGTCATTGACCTTTTTAACTACCAAAATGTCCTCTTTTAGAGTGATTGTAAAAACATGTTCTGGTTGGTTATCAGAGTGAAGAGGAAAAAACAAAGTCTTGCTGCAAGGTTAGCCACACTCTCTGTTTGAGAGGTGAAATAAAAAATACTTGATAACTCAGATAGGTCTATATTATTAGAAGCATTGCAACTTACAGGAAGAAGTGGTTGAATGCAGATTTTTTTAAAATATGGTGAATACACCTTTATTTTCAAGAAATTTAGTAGTCTGCTTTTGATTATTAGAGCTTGTAGCATGCTATAGAATGCTATGTTAGCCTTCCAGTTACATCCAAATGTATGTAATTAATCCAAACCATGTGAGTTTGACCAGGTAGGCTGTCTGGCATTTACAACAGTAGGACAAACACTGGGAACGGTTCCTAAGTGTCAAGATGGTGTCAGTGAGGATGGCTGCTGTCGCTAAATGTCCTCCTTGACTTTGCATTTTTCTTATGTTTGTCGTGTTATTTTTTAGTCTCTTTTCAACTTGCAATGCACTCATCTCATATGCCAGACAAACTCTTCTGGACATTCGACAAAATGCGCAATCCAGATCTTCATAGATCGACATTTTTGTGACTGGAGGTGTCTTACCTTGGCTACCTGGGCAGAAACAACACCAGAGAAAAAGGGGGAAAAGAGCTGGGACCCTGGTCAGGCTGAGGAACAGAAAACACTGCACCTTGCTTCCCAGGATTCTTCTAGCGAATGTCCAGTCTTTGGAAAACAAGCTGGATGAACTGAGGGCCAGGATGACTTTTCACAGGGACACCAAGAATTGCAACATCTTTGTTTTCACAGAGACATGACTAGACCCCTACGTCCCTGACTCACACTATTGTGCATGAGGGACTCTCCATTCATCGCCAGGACAGAACAATCCAGGGGAGGTGGCGTGTGTAATGACCAACTGTCACGTCTTCCACTGTCACGCTTGCTCCCCATCTCCTCGCATGCAGGGCAGGCACACTGATACCATGGATAGTCGTAATGCATCATGACCTTATTTTAAACAGAAACGAAGAAAAAACAAAAACCGGCATGAGAGCCAAACTCTAGAACTATAGATTCTAAAACAAAAGGGAGACAGGAATGAAACAAGAGTAACAATCGGGGATAACGACCGGGTTGACCGACACCAGTGCACATAACAGAAACTCAACAAATACACACGAAACAAAGACAAGAACCAATAATACAACAGAATCACTAAACATAAACGTAAACTCAAAAACCCTATTACCCTTCAAAATAAAAGCCTCAAAACCCAAAATACAAACTTAAACAAGGGTGGCCTCTAGCGGCCACCCACTGTCACAGTGCCCAGGCCTGACACCAACAAACGGTGGTGTACTGATGTACAGACAGTTTCGTTGGGGTGCTCTCCTGATCTTGAACATCTTATGATCAGATGCAGACTTTTTTATTTGCCCGGGAAGTTTTCAGCGGTATTCTGTACTGCTGTTTATATTCCCCTCCACGCCGATACCACATGGGCATTGGACAAACTGTTTGACGTTATCGCCTGGCGGGAAACATACACCTGGAGGCTGCTTTCATCTTGGCTGGTGACTTCAATAAGGCCAACATGAAGAAAATTCTGCTGAAGTTTCACTAGGACATGAACTTTCCAATGTGCGAACACACTGGTCCATGTTTACACTCCGTACGCACATGCCTACAAAGCCCGCCCCAGACCGGCTGCTGCTGATAACCACAGACATTGAATATTTCTAGACGCCTCATGACCAGCAGCATCATACGTCAATGTTGCTGCCATATTGCAAGTGGCACTGCTGTGGAGTGAAGTATTGGATAAAGATTTCTCACGCATCTTAACCTTAGCTAAGCCAGGCTAAGGTAGCAAAGCTATGCATTCCTATGTTCAAATCAGCATCCAAACAGCGTTTTGGCTAAAAGTAAGCACTGTACGACGGGATTTTATGATGGCCAAATGTAATTGAAACAACTGTTCAGCCTTACGAGGGTATGTCATTCAACAGATTTTGAGAAAGCTGTCCTGTGATGTGTCATGCTAGTTTGGTAACAGATGCTGTACCAGCATCATATGATCAAAGAACAATTAAAAAACAATGGAGGTTTGATTATTCCTTCTGAGGGTACAGTCAAGGTGGTCAAAGTAGCTGAGTGTGTTATTCAACAGTCCACATCAGGGCAAGCAGTCAGTGTATCTTTGATCAATTAGTTTGTCCGGGCCACACTTTGGAATTGACAACCATCATTTCATGCCCCTGTCTTTAGTCACGGCCAAGGGACAATACAGAGAAAAGGTGGAATCCTGCTACAGCAGCTCCAACATCAGGAACATGTGGAGTGGACCAAAGACTATCACAGACTACAAGGGAATGAGCTGCAGTGTAGGGGAGGTAACTGCTTCTCTACCTGAGGAGCTGAACACCTTCTATGCACGCTTTGAAAAACATCTACCTCAGGAGCTTTTGGTGGAAGAGGACAGCCGCCTTCTTCAAGACAGATGTGTGTAAATACTTTAGAAAAGTAAACACACAGAAAGCTCCTGTACCGGTTAATATCCCAGGTTGTGCTCTCAAAGCATGCACCCACGAGCTGACAGATGTCTTCACAGAAATTTTTAACCTTTTCCTGCTCCAGTCTGCTGTCCCAAAATGTGTCAAGAGGACCACCATCATCTCTGTCCCAAAGAAAGCTCATGTGAGCTGCCTAAATGACTACCGCCGAGTAGCACTCACCTCTATTGCCATGAAGTGCATTGAGTGCATAGTCAAAGCTCACATCACATCTTTACTCCCTGCTTATTTGATCCACTCCAGTTTGCCCACAGGTCTAAACAGATCTACAGACGATGCAATAGCAATTGTACTTCACACTGCCCTCTCCCACCTGGACCAGAAAAACACATGCTGTTCATGACATGTGTTTTTCGTTCCCACATATAGGGGAACGAAAAACATATAGCCCACATATAGCCTAAAAATGCCTAATTTTATAGTGTAAACCTTAAATAGGCCCCCAAATATGCTCCCCAAACACTTTAATTTCATTTTAAACTCAGTTCAATACATTCACGAAAATGTAAATATAAACCCATATCCGCACTGTACAGTTTACACTGAAGTCCTGCAATGCTAGAATGTAAATACTGATATTACCACTGTACAGACTGCACTGTAATTCATTCATGGGCGTTTTCTTTGGTATGCGCTGTCCTTTTCTTTTGTATAAGCAGGGTAAATACAGTAATAATTTAATGCATTTTTTTAGTAATAAAAATACAGTAAAATGTAGGAGTAATCACCAATCATTTTTACAGTTCAATAATTTACTGTTCATCTGGCCGCGAGTTGTATTGTAGTGACCCACTGGTTAAAGCAGATCCTGGACAGCTACTGAGCTCAACAGCCTCTTTTAATTTAATTTACAGGACAAAACGAAAAACAAGAGAAAAAAATAGCATTATTAACCATCCTAAGACAGCTTTCTTTGTGTTATCTGGGCAGTAAACATTTATACAAGTATATTTTATATGGAACTGCAGCTGAATTTATGTTAATATTTATGTTACAAGACTAGTAAATTATATTTTTCTTAGTAATTTATTACTAAAATACATGAAGATTTATATATTGTTCGAATCTAAGAAAAAATGACTGAATTCAAAACACTTTAATTTCATTTAAAATTCAGCTTAATATATTACCCTTAACGAAAATGTATACAGGGGCCGACCGGCAATCTGTGCATTCTGGAAAAGTCCAGAACGGCCGTCCAGTGCGCGGCAAAACAAAAACAAGATAACAGGAGGGCAGCAGCCAAAAACTGAAAATTTTGCCGAAACATTGCAAGAATATTTGCAGTTTCCACATTATTGTGGAAATTTCCGCATATTGTAGAGAATTCAGTTCTGAAAAAAAATTTGTGTGTGACTGAATCCGTGACTCCTGATCCGCTTAAAACTGAGGGATTACTGTATAGCTCTGCTTTCAACACCATCATACCATCCAGACTCATCATGAATCTCCATGACCTGAACATCAGTTTCTCTATGTGCAGCTGAATCTGAGCTGGTCACACCATACAGCGCTGCGAAGTATTTGCGCCCTTCCTAATTTCTTTTTTTTTTTGCACACTTCAAACAAATTTAAATATTAGGCAAAGATAACCCAAGTAAGCACAAAATGCAATTTTTAAGTGATGATTTATTTATTAAGGAAAAAAACTATCCAAGCTTACATGGCCCTATGTGAATTTTGTTTACTTTGTCTAGTATTCAAATTTGTTTGATAATCTGAAAAATTTAAGTGTGACAAACATGCAAAAAAAAAGAAATCAGGAAGGGGCAAATACTTTTTCACAGCACTGTAGATGTGAGCAGAAAAGCAGCAAGACAGCGGCTCTTCTTTCTTCGGCACCTGAGAAGATCTGGCATGGACTCCAGAATACTTACACTTCTACCATCAAGAGTATTTTGTCTGGTTGTAATACCACCTGGTATGGCAGTTGTAACGCTCTGGACCGCAAAACCCTGCAGAGGGTGGTCAGATTGGCACAGCGCATCACCAGGACTGAACTGCCAGAGCCATCCAGACCTCTACAGACAGCGCTGTAGGAGGAAGATGCAGCAGATCCTCTCTGATCCCAGCCACCCCAGCCACAGATTTTTCACACTCCTGCGGTCAGGCAGGCGGTACAGGAGCATCCAGACCCCCACCAGCAGACTCAGAGACAGTTTCTATCCACAAGCCATCAGGCTTCTGAACTGCTGACATTCTGCACACACCAACATACACTCACAACTACTGGACTCTTGGCCATGTCACTTTAAACAATGACACGTTAAAATCCTTATTGCACTATTTTGCATCCCACATACTAAATACCCTACTGCACCAGACATATACTTGTAAAGGGGCAGCTGGTGGCCTAATGGTTAAAGCATTTGCCATGTGAACAGGAAGTTGTCGGTTCAAATCCTAAGACTACACCTCTGAGGTACGCTCGAGCAAGGTACTGTCCCCACACACTGCTCCTCAGGCGGAGTGTGTGTGTGGCTGCCCGCTGCTTCACTTGGTGAATGGGTAAAATGCAGAGGAAGAATCAGTACACACTGTGTGCTATGGTGTGTTCATGTATGACAGAATAGTTACTTTCAATTCAAATATTAAACTATCATTTAAAATGTTATTTGTCACACGCACCAGATCACGTGACGTCAATCGGGCTCAGAAGTGACGCGCGTTCAAGGTATAAAAACAGGAAGAGAAGGTTCCTCTGTACACAGACATTGAGTTACATGCCCAACTGGTGTCCCTCCTTGACTCTACGGTTCCGTGAGTACTACTGGTTCACTAGAACCCTCTCTTATACCTTTCTGTGTGCGTGTGAGAACGCGGATTCCTTTGGTGGGAATCTCTAGTCATTTCTGGAGCGTTCTCATATCAACTGCGTGAGTAACCAGCTCTCGTTTCCGCGATTGGGCTCTTCCCTCACGCTACAACTGGGCGTCTCTCAGTCATTCGTGTTTAGCTCCGTGACAGAATGTCTGTGTCTCAAGTGAACCCAGCGGACCTCGCTCGTGTTTGGGAGGTTATTAATCAGCAGGCGGTCGAGATTATGAACCTGAAGCCGGAAGTAGCGAATCTCCGTGCTCTACTCCTTTCCGGAGCATTCTCATATCAACTGAGTGAGTAACCACCTCTCTTGTTTCCGCGGTTGGGCTCTTCCCTCACGCTACAACTGGGTGTCTCAGTCATTCGTGTCTAGCTCCATGACATTATTTTCTTATTATTTTATTTACTTTCTACTTTTCTATATTTTGTAGTACTTTTTGTACTTATCTATCTGTGTACTTATCCATGTTTTTGTAAAGATGGGAGGAACATGAGACTAAGAATTTCATTAGGGGTAATGATGCTACTTTATCTGTATATGACAATAGAACTTGACACTTAAGTGCAGTATTTTCACCCATTTACCCCTAAATATAGAACAATTACTAAACATGAGCAAAGTCACAAAAACAAACAAGATTTTCATTTTTCAAATAGTCGTTTTATAGTGTGTCTTGTGCGATTGCGGGCGTGCGGAGCCTCTGGAAGCTGGCGGAACACCTACAAACTGCCTTTACACTGGATTTCTAAAATGACCAAATAGACTTTTCCCATGCCGTGAAGACCAGAAGAAATAAAGTTTTAAAAAAGTAAAGATTATTTGTTTGGGTAATACATATTTCTTTTTATTAATCTGACTGCTATAAAATTACTATCTATCCTTATGGTTTCTTAAATTGAGTACAAATTTCAACCCAAGCCATCGAAACATACTTGGCTGATAAACAATACACTTAAGAGTCGCGAAAACAATTATTATTAGGGTTTCTTGTATATTCTCCATGGTGCCGCATAATGGGAGAGATTTCTCTACTGCTTCTCTCCAGCCAGATGCGAACGGTGCAGTTAGGGGATAGAAGGGTACAGTCACGTGTGGTACAGGTTTTTAAGAAGCATTTCAAAGCAGTTTATTTAGTTTTTATGTTAAACTTTAATACACACACTTTGATTTCCTTATGTCATATATA
>JBBJLS010015069.1:0-15552 GCA_037577275.1 Bryconaethiops microstoma
TGTGTGTGTGTGTGTGTGTGTGTGTGTGTGTGTGTGTGTGTGTGTGTGTGTGTGTGTGTGTGTGAGTGTGTGTCTGTGCAGACGACTAGTGAATTCAAAGAACTGGCAAACATTCGGCTTTTGCGGCAGACCTCCAGAATCCCACTTTTTGCAACAGTAAGAGTCTGTGCCATGAAGTGCAACATCAAAGATTGTCTGCATGTGTGAAAGAGAGAGAGAGAGAGAGAGAGAGAGAGAGCACAATTAGCATTCAGCTACCACACTTCTGTTGAAACTGAACAAGTTACTCCTTAAGGGAAGCCTGCGGTGTCTAGAACTTCAATAAGCTGGGTATTAGCATTAGGATCTACACCAAAGCGCTGTGACCTTCATTGGCCTACATGCATAGCCAGACTGGCTCACATCATAAACCTATTTCCCCCACAGTGCCCGTACAACGAGTGTGTACTGCCATGTTTACACTGCTACAGTCACACTTGGCTTTCAGCTAGCAATAAAACAATCATTCCATATTCCACATGTAAAACTTCTTGTAATATTTCTTGTCCCAAAAGCACAAAAAGCAAATACTTTCATATACAGCATACAACCTCATACATCTATAGTACGCTAAATTAAACTAGCCATTAGCTGCCATTTCTCTGCTGAAAGCTCGTTTCTGTCTAAGCTCAGGTTTAGCCTCTGTTTGAAAAACTGGCCCATTACACTTTATAGCAGAACTAATAATCCTATGCACTTGTTTTACATGCAATAAATACAGCTCTTCTGGAGTTCTCCACGGTATCTCCCGCGCCATTTAAAATGTCAGCCAAGGAAACTGAATAACTGTTACAAGACGGGCTTGAGAAAAACAAAGAAATCTGTTTTTGCAGGAATATAAAGCTATCATCTGAGTGACAAGTGTCTCTGAATGCTGTTAAGCTGACTTATTCCACGTTTGTACTGCCTTGTAGAGTCTATGAAGACGAAATGAGAGTTGAGGTTTAGACAGCCTGACAGACAGAGTAAAATAACATCTACAACAACAACAAAATACAGAACTGACACTAAAAATAATAACCGGATAACTGATTTTATGTTTTTAATAAATTATTTGAGCTCTCTCTCAGTCACTCTTCTCCATGCCTCTACTTTTTTTTTATTTTTATCTTTAAACACGTGAATGTTAGTGCAGTAGAGCAAGGGTGGAAGAGCTAATGCCAATTCCACATTACTATAAATGTACATTGTAATAAGTAAGTCACTGAAGTTCCATATTTTAACATTTTTACTTACATTCATAAAACAAAGTGTGATATGTCTTGTCCAGGTGAAAGATTCAGTCATTTTCTGATCTGCTTATCCTAAGTAGGCTGTTTAAAGACCAACCGACTGAGAATGCAAAATATAGGAATCTAACTGTAAATGCAGCTCAAAAACTGCAGCTCCATACCTGTAGTGCACTTTGTGCTCTCATCGTTCAGTCTTAGTTTCACTTCATTAACTACTTTGTATGTCTCTCCACACTAATAATTCTTAGCTAATCTAATGGACCCCCATCCATCACCCCTCAGCTCATTGCACATTTCTGATCACTCTCTGGCCTGATGTATGGCTGTGCTGTGGATCTGTGAGCAATTAGTCTGGGTTGTACACTGGGAGTCAAAAGACAGGTGGTAAACTGCAAGCTGCTGACACATTTGGGCCTTGTTTAAAACTCGCCTCATTAAAGCCCCTGGAACTAGGCTTTATTTTGAGATGTCTGGGGACGTCTGGAAAAAAAATCCCAGACAAAACAAAGCATTCAGAAACAAAATGAAAGCACTTAATTGTTGCAGGTAAGTAGCAAATGTATTAACATTGTACTTTGCAAGACAGGAAAACTCATCATTCCCAAAAAAGTCTTTCCTCATAACACACCACGCAACATTAGCACCGACAAGGTTATCACAGCATCTGTGAGTAATACCACAAAAGCCCTATTAGTCTGTTTCAATGTGCTCTCCATTAGCTTAAGCAGATGTCGGCGCTAACAGAGCTTCAAGTCAGCTCTCTATTGTACAACTGGAGGTGAATAAGGGAAGGAGAGGGGAAATGAAGTGATGAAAACTAAGCCAGATCACTCTCAACTTCAGGTGAGCACTTTTACTATCAAAGGGCAGTTTGATTACACAATATGAATATTCAGAACTTTCAAAACAGTGAACAACTTGCGTGTATTATAATAAAGCAGGTTTAGACCCATTATACATAGTTTGTAAAAAAAAAAAAAGTGTAACTCCATAAACAACTAGGTGATGGGATGTTAGCCCTATACTCCATTATTTATTTTAATTGATAATTTTGCTTTATTGTCCCTTCCTAAATAATTCATTCATTTATTCTTTTATTTACAAATGTCTGATTTAGAAAGTTGAAAATGAACAAAATACAAATGAGATAGAATGTGAAAAAGTGTTGTTGATAATAACTAAGCAGAAACTGTGTATTGGAATAGTTCCAAGGCTCTAATTTATACATATATAGCCCCTTGTTTATCTCAAGAAAGCTATGTAGTATTGTGTAACAGTATTATGACAGTTTGTCATTTTGCCCAGTCTTAATTTTAACATGAATTGCTCTGTTATAATTTAGTAGACTTTTGAATGAGTATCAGTGGTGTTTTTCTGTTCTCTCTCTATATGTTGACCCAAGCTGTTCCAAACATATCTCCTATTGTGCCTTTGCTTCCTCAGGAAAATCTCAATTTTTGACCCATTCTTTAGTCAATGTTTATCCATTCAAGCTCATCTCCATCCACCCTCCCCTCCCCCCCGCCCTCTCCTTCTCTCTCTCTCTCTCTCTCTCTCTCAAAATCCCCTTGTATTTCCTCTTTTTTGCCATTGTCACATCTGGCTGATAGAGGGAGACTCACTTCCTTGTTTGGCTGTTGACCTTCAGTGATGAGGTCAGAAGTGGTCAGGTCTCATGCACTTGTGGGAACCGGACGTCAGGCCTGTGAGAGCGAGAACTTCACAATCTCAGCTGACTAATGTAGAATTCACTGAGGAAAACCAAAGCACAGATTTAAAGCCACAGCACGCTTACTGTACTGCCACTTACTGTATACACAGTCACATGCAAAGGCATGAACATCCACGCTCAAATGACTTGTTCTGTTGATTTTATAAGTGAAGGTAAGTTAACACAAATATGACAAATTTTTTCTGATCTGCTTATCTTAACTACCCTAATAGGGCAGTAAAGACAGATCGACTGAGATGCAAACTGGTAAGGCCAAAGATAGGAATCTAACTGTAAATGCAGCTAAAAAACTGAAGCTCTGTACCTGCGGACTAGCTTGGTTTTTTCTTGATTCCATTATTTTTTCATATGCCAGTTTTACAGTATTTCCTAGTATTTTCAATACTTTTATTGTGCAGTTCTATAGAATTCAATTAGCATATTTGCCCTGATGCTGTTTTATTTCTTCTCAGATTATTTTTAATCAACTTTCACTTGAGTCATTAAGCCTAAATTGTAAATCTGGTAATGCTTCACACAATCTACAGCATGGTAATGAGGGCCTTTTCACAGAGTCACCATAAAGGTGATTAGTGTGCAGGTCTCTCTTCGCTCTGTGCCATTTATACATATGGGCTAGGGAAAAGGCAGCCAAAGTCGATATGTTAATAAGCTAAATAATATTAATGACCAACACTCAGCACCTACAGAGGTGTCAAAATGGACATACTGTATCAAAAAAAAAAGAAAAAATTAGAGCTACTGAAGTAGAAGGAGCGTACACCTTGGTAACTTTTCTCCTCAGTCAAAGTGACGGTGAAGGAGAAAAATATTAAGAAAACTGAGAAAAAGTACACAAATTTTTCTAATTTCCAGCACTTGACAAAAACTGCATGGCTGTGCTAATTGCTCACTTTAATCCTACTTGTAACAGCAGCAGTACTGTATCTCTCCTCAGTCTGTATTTATTTTTGATCTGATTGGCTGAGGAGGTCCACATCTGAAGTTGTTATGGTGAATTCAGTATTAATGCACTCTGAAATCCTTCTCACTCAAGTCACCTTCCTCTTTGTATAGCTTGCAACTGCACTCTCAGTGCCTTCCAGGCTCAGTACTGACAGATCCCTTTGAAATGTATTGGTTTGGTATATGTGATAATTTGTTGATAACTTTCAGATGTCAGCAACCTGTTTTTAAACATCACAGAAAACATATTTAAACCCACACTGACTCCTTACTGGGCACATGTACCACCTGACTAGTTGAGGTTTAAGTGCTCAATTTTTATGAACCTTTTGTAATACATGCAAATGAGCAAAAAGGGCAGTAGCGCCAAGCGGTAAAAGATGACAGTAATCCTCATTTATGAATGAGCGAAAGAGTTACAAAGACTGAGGTTATTTGCTCTTGAGGTCAGGATAAATCTGGTGGTGTATTTTTTCAATCTGGGTCATTTTTTTCATTAAAGGGAGCTGGAGTTGGTCCTGTGACCAGAAGGTCATCCCCACTTACTGCTCCCCGGGCGCTGTGTTCCTGGCTGCCCACTGCTTCACTTGGTGAATGGATTAAATGCAGAGACCATATTTCATGCTGTTCACACTATGCTGTGGTGTGTTCACATATGACAAATTTGTCACTTCCATTTCACCACACTGATTCTGTAAACGTTTGTCCAGAACTGTGTCTACGCACTTCTTACTTCAGTGTTTCAGCAAATCTGATGTCATGGATGACATTACGGTGGCAAACTACAGCTACTTTTGTCATGTCCCGGTATGTGGCCACTAGAGGGTTAAATGTTTGTGTTTGTTTATTGGTTGTGGGTTTTGTGTTTCGTGTATTTAAGGGTTTGTGTTCATGTTTGAGTTGTCGGTCCACCATCCAGCTGGGTGTGAGTATTCGGAGTAAATTCTAGTAGTTTGTATGTAGGCCCTCATGCCTGTTTTTGTTTGTATGTGTTTAATAAAGTCACTATGGAGATCTGCTAAAGTGCCTCCCGCCTTTGGTTTAACCTGGCCGACGTGACAACCTTAAATTTCCCAGAAATATAATTATGCTTTTCAGAAGAGCTGTGATGCATGACATGACATTATTCACGTTGAAGCCCGCTGACACATTTACGTTATTCTATATGGCACTGTTATGAGCCACATTAGATTGCGGATCTAGGTGGCCATTGTAGGATAATTTATGCAAGCATAAATATCAGTCCTCTTTTGGGACGTACATTTCCCACCCACTCTCCTGTGCCTCCCTTTAAAAGCTGATATTAGCTACATACATGACGCACAAGGGTCTTTCTTTCTACTCTCAGAAGGATATTTCTCACTCTTTTTTATGACGGTGGCATCTTATTAACAGCTCTAGTATCAGTGGTGAACAGGAGAATGAGGCCTCCATTGAGACTGAGTTATAGTCAACCTTTGAATGGGCCTCTAAAGAGATATACGCAGTCCAGCCAATATTACTGATTTACATATTCCCATTGAGGCAAACCTTTTGGAGACATCCTGTAGAGATAAATACTTCAGGGTCATGGAACTGCTCCAGACTCAAAGTGTACATAACTATTTTGCACAGAACTCTGCTGAATCCTCCATTAACCTTACAGCAAAGACATGGTATTCTACTGAACTCTCCACTCTGCTCAAGGGTACCTCAGTGGTACCACTAGCAGTCCTGGGATTCAAAGCCACAACCTTCTAATCGCAGAAGCAACTCCCCAACTACTAGGCCTCCAACTGCCCCACTGTTATAACAGTGGTGATATGTCTATTTCTGGACAGACTGCAAAAACACTGTGCATATCCTCCAAAAAACTTAGAGCTATAAGACAATGTATTCAAGATGTCCACTGGGAATAAAGCTAGATATTGCATATACCTCACTGCATTAAAGCCTGCCATTTTAAAAGCTTTTCTTCAGGAGATGTCCAGTAGTGGTGGACCGGTACTGGTGAATTCAGACTATTATGCTGTTCTGCTGAGATTGCTATCACACAGGCATTCATAGAATCATGTGTCGTTGGCCTATTGCCATTTACGGCTGTTTTAAAAGCAATTTCTAAGTGAGGTGAGGGAACTAATGCCTTCTTCTAGAGATTTATGTATTGGTTTAATGCAGAGTGTTCCAGGAACACAGCACGTACTTGAAATATGTACACTAAAAAAATGAATGAACTGAACAAATGGAGTGAGTGCTAACAGTGGGAAGGAGGGGGGCAGAGGATACTTTTTCGCTCTACGGAAGAAGAGGGTAACACAACTAGCCTGCTATTATCTGTTTCAGGCCATGCAGATGCTGCATTTTGTACTATCCTTAGTCAGGAAAGGTTGTTTCCCTTTTTAGCATATAGTGATACAATACTGACTATGACAGCAGGAAGTCTAGCAATGACGCATTCGACTCCTGCCATTGTTTCAGAGACAAACAGCAGTGTACACATTCTGAATATACAGAACGTACTGCACGCACCATACGTTTCATGCAGTATAAACTAAGCATGGGCAACAGAACATGAGAGTGAGTGTGTTATCATTAATAAGCACCTCAGATTTAAGCTATCATGCAATACCCTCCTAGTGGGTCTTGCAGCTTGCATGTAGAAACCCTTACAGCTGGTACAGAATGCAGCAGCTCAGCTGGTTTTTAATTAACCCCAAAGCTCGCATGTCACCCCACTGCTGGTTGTTCTACACTGGCTATCCATGGCTGCCCAAATTAAATCAAAGTCACTAACTCTTACCTACAGAGTGACATCTGGGTCAGCACCCAGCAACACAAGGCAAACCACAAGCCATCCCTACACACAAGGCAAACCCAGTCCAGACTCTTCTCTTTTGCAGTTCCCCTCTGATGGAATGAGCTACCTATTTCCCTCTCCATCTTCAAAAACCTCTGGAAGACAAAACCTCAGAAAGAATCTTCTCTCCTCATGCAATCTTCTTGCATTACTCTTACATAAAGATTTAGCACTTAGTACTCTCCTCTGGTTCTCACACTGTCTTGAAACTTGAATGTATCCTCATATTTGGAAAAAAGCGTCTGCCAAATGATTGCATTGTAATGTTGCAATGTAATAATATCACGGCCATAAACTAGTTGATGCTGAACACTGCAGTCTTGATGTTACTCAAGAGTATATGACCGTGTGTGTTCAGTTCCTTTAATAGACATGTTGTTGCTTTCATGACTTGTCACATTATGTCAATTTAGTATTACAGTGTCAGGTTATAATTATCTAAAATTACGACGGACACTGCAATGTTTAAAATATACATTTTAATTGTCAACAATGACCCTGATGTCTAACCCTAAGTACCTGATGTCTAACCCTAACCAAATACATGTATAAAATGACAAATCTTACTGTTGTGGTCTTTATTTGCAAAAATAGGACACCATATTTAGGCCAAGCTCATTAAATAGTGTGACAAAATGCACCACACAACTGACAAACCAACCAAGTTGTAAAACAATACATATATAAATATAGAACTGAAATAAAAAAAATGCATTCAAGAATATACAAACATTACAACTAGCCCTCAGTCTATGACAATTAACCCCCTACACCAATTCATAACATTTGTACATTTGAAACTTACTTTGCCTCATTTGCAGTTATGTTGCTTGTATAAAAATATATTAATTTGCCTGATTTTTCTTTTCAATTTATTTATTTTCTCCTACTTTAACATAAAGGTTCTGTGCATCTTTTCAAACTTTGCTTGATGACCAAGCCAACACTTAGTTGTATCAGTTGGGAGCCTAAAATAATCATTTTGATTTTAAATAAAAACCAAAAAAGGCCATGTCCTGTTACTCCAATACCACCCGCCCTATAGCATGAACTTGTATGACAAATATCTGACACCGCTCTGCCAAAAGGCTAAATGTGTTTGGAGTTTTGGCCGACACAGATAAAATGCCTGCGTGGATTAATATGAATATTATGCTTTATTATTTTGTCGTACATAACTTACCATAGACTGGGCCACGCTCCATTGCCCTCCTGTCTCTGCTCCCCATGCTTTGTCATTTTGAGCCTAGCTGAGACCAAGCCTATTAATTCAATATTTCAATACCTCAACCAAGTGCACTCTCCAGTAAGGAGATCCATTATAATGCCTTTCTCTGACTCCATCTCTCCCTCACCCTCATTTCCAGCCACTTACCTATGGTAATGTGTTTGAACACACGCACAAACGCAATCAAACAGAAAGCCCTGACGTTAGTTTAGCTTTGTCAGCTGCTCCACTCCAGACACGCCCTTGACAGGTGACCCGTTTCTGAGAGGTTAAAAGCAGGGACCTTTCTGGATGTTCCCTCAGGTAAATGAGACATTAAGCATTCAGGAAGAAAGAAAGAGAGAGAGGGAAAAAGGCATCTCACAAAAAAAAAAAACACATTCACTAAGTGGTTCTGAGACGGGGGCAAGGAGGGGAGGGGTTTGTTGTTAGAGGCAACACTCCCCATGGTAACGCCAAACTCCAGAAATAGTACAGGCAGGAGATGCCAGAAGTCACAGTCTAAGACATTAACAAGAAGATGGAGGGAAGTCTGCAGGGAAGAGGCGGAGAGAGAGAAAGAGCGAAGGAACTTGCACTGGCTTGACGTGCTCCGAGAGTTGTAAATATCCCCAAGAATTAGTCTGAGAGGGATAAAATGGGGTGAATGAGAACAACATACACCAGTGAGCCACATAACAAAAAATGCCAATGTATGTCATTTGGTTGACACATCAGATTTGTAAGAGCATTTCAAAACAATAAAAAAATAAACAAGTTTTCTTTCTGGAAATCTGATTTCTGACTGCTTAGCATTATAATGCCAAGTTAACTTTGGTGGAATTTTAAATTTTTAAATCATATAGCAGATATCATACAATTTTTCTCATTTGTGTATATGTAATAAATCATTTGTACATTTTTACAATACCATGTTTAACCATTTATAATTAACTGCTTTTATTTGCTGTGACTTTAAGACCACTTGAGGTTTATGTGGAATTTTCTTTCTTCATTCTCTAGAATTTTCACATTGTGTCTTTGAATCTGATATATGTAAATGAGCACTGTTCTCATTGTCCGCCCTATTATACCTCATTCAACAAGCAGCATAAGCAATCACATTATTGTTCTGCTTTGGTTTTGTTTTTATAATTCTTTTTATTATTTTTTTAATAGGTGCTATAAGCCCATATTGAATTTTGGCAAAATCCCAATGCTACAATGTCCTTTAACATTTGGTGCATTGTGCATGTCTTCAGATTTTTGGTTGGTTTACATTTATAGCAGACTCTTTTATCCAAAGCGACTTCCATTCCCTGACTACAAAGGACAGTTTCCCTGGAGCAGCTTGGTCAGCAACCCAGTGGTGTTATGCTAAAAGGTAGGATTCAAACCCTGACTTCTTGGTTGAGAGGCAAATATCCTACCCACTAGGCCACCACCACCCCGTGGTTGATCAGGGGCAGAGTACTGATTGTTCAAAAATTCAATTTTTGTGGTCGAATCGCCTCCGCAATGCATGGGGTGAGAGATCGGGGGGGCAGGTCACCTTAAAACTGTGTAGCAGAAAGAGAGTCTCGGCGCAAACATTGGTCCAAAACGCAGCGCAACAAATCAGTCTTCTGCAGCTAAAGACACAGCAGTCTCACAAACAGACTTCGAGACACTAAAGCTCAGGCCAGTTAAAAAAAAACATGTGTCACTGTTTGGTTTAATTAAAGATAATCAGCCCTAGAATGTGGCTACGCAAACTTTTCCCACACATTTTCGGGTGAGAGCGGTTCACTCCACGCATTTTCAGCTGTCCTTAATTATAAATGGCTTGGTAATAGACAGCAAGTTAACTCCCCCCCCTCCATGGTTGAGCGGGAAAACATAATGCACTAAATGAAGAGAGACAAAAGAGGTGGCAGTGCAATACCCAGCGGCGACTTTTTGGCCATAAAAACAATGTGTCTTCGCTTCTTTTTTTTTTGCACAAATGCAATATAGTTTTGTATTATTCTTTTTATAGCTGAAAAAAGACAGCTTCTTGCCCGAGCTTATGCGAAATGGCAAAATGTCCATTAATATCCACGTGTGCATGTATTCAGTTTTTTGTGTGGGTGATCAGTAGCTGAGTATTGATCATTGTGACATCACTTCACTCTGTGAGCTAGGAATACTGAAGAAAATCCTACAGCACAGAGGAGAAATCAGCTGCTAAATGCATTGCATTAGGAGACATGAGCTCCATTAAGTGAACGTATGAATAAGTGTATTAGTTTGGAAGTGTAGTCCAGCCAGCTGTTTATTTTACTCAAGTGGCTGTTTTAATCTCTTCTGCGGGCTCGAATGTTTTTCCCACCCATTTTGGGGCGTGCAAGAAGCCTATATTTACCTCTCAGTATCTAATTTAATGAATGAACAAACATTTGTAACTGTCGTTTTGGTTATTAATAAGTTAAAGTGGTTTAAAATGGGCTTTCTGCTTTGACACATTGCGAACCCTAAGCTCCCCCCCTATTCAGCCACTTCATACGCGGTTTTAGTGAGGGTTGATTTAACACCCTCTTGTCTCTAGCACCTCTCTTGTCTTTTCGACCAATGTTTTCATATGAACCTTCACATTTAGCAACAACATGTAGCAGCAGACTAGCAACAACCTGGCAACAACCACAATTAACATGGCAAGCTCGCAATCACATTTTGCATTTTCTCATGGAAATGAGAATGTAAAGTGCTATATAAAGAAAATGTATTATTGTTATTATTATTATCTAACTATGTATTACAGTTTAGTTTCCATATAGGCTGGGATGAGAATTGTACATGTATGTTAACAATGTTTACATACCACATCAATGCATTTTACAAAAAAAAAGTCAACCTTGACTGTTTTGAAGTCAGTTTTTGTGATGTCACAAAAACCAATGAATTTACATGAATCCATCTATTTATGCAATTTAAGCAGTGTTTCCGTCTAATCTGAGTTCCGAATGATGCACAATACAGTGCTGCCAATCAGAACGTAGCTCATTTACATATATTAGTCTTAACAGCCCATTTAATTCTGAGAAGTAAAGAGGGCACAAACATCATAATCTCATCTCAGGGAGAAAAAGAGAAAAAGATGTAGGATACGGGACCTTGATATCATACTGTGAAAACACGTATAAGAAAAAAAAACTGTGATATTGAATTTCATCGGTTCCAACCCGCACCCGAATGCACTTAAAAGTGTGTGTGGCTGTGTAAAAGGTTATTCTTAACAATGTTGTCAAGGGCATCTCATATTGGCAAAACTGTGCTGTTACTTTCCCTTCTCTCTCTCAATCGTGGTGCAGCCTTCGAACTCTCTACAACCTCTGATTATGCTCTAAACACCAGAGTCTGTCATTAATTTCTGCTCCAAGACAGAAGAAATAATTGACGCCTCTGTGCAGAAGTAATTTGCAAAAAGATGGAAAGTTCATGAACGGTTAGTCTCCTAATGGAAAAGATGTGCTCGTGAGGCTGCAGACTTAGTCATCTCTCTCTCTCTCTTACCCGTCTCGCTCTCTCTTGCTCTCTCTCTCTCACTCTCACTCTCCCTCTCTGCTTTCTTTTCCCGAGACCTTCAAAAACAGGCATGACCTTATTATTGAAATGTGAGCAGAACAAATAGTTTCCACTGATCCAGCTGTCAGAAAGTTCAGGAAAAAGCTTAAGAACCAAAGATCAGGGCTATACTGGTTCATCAGCATTCAGGACTGCAACATCAGATGTACACTATATGGACAAAAGTATTGGGACGCACCTTTTTTCAGGGGATGTTTGGGAGAGGCTCCTTACATCCAGTAAAGGGCAATCTTAAGGCTTCAGCATACCAAGACATTTTGGACAACACCATGCTTCCAACTTTGTGTTTGGGGAAGTACCTTTTCTATTCCAGTATGACTGTAGTGTATAAAGCAAGCTCCATAAAAACACGTTTGGATGAGTTTCAGTGTGGAAGAACTTGACTGGCATGCACAGAGCCCTGACCTCAACCCCATCCAAAACCTTTGTGAGCCAGGCCTTCTCGTCCAACATCAGTACCTGACGTCATAAATGTTTTTTATAAAGTAGCTTTTCAAAAGTTGCTCCATGCGTCTCCTTATGATGGTGCTAATTCAACAATGACTCCATAAACAGTGAACCAAAGTCCCTTTCACCCTCAAAACCAGGTGCATTCCTTTTAGCGGTTAAGTCATGCCGTACATAAGCAAAGACAGTAATTAATACTGCAGAAGGGTTTTGTACAAGCTTCTTGTAGCAATCAGCTCTCCAAAAGCAGACTCTTTGAGTGTGGTGACCAATATAAAACACTGAATTCAGATATTAGATTCCTGCCACCAACAGTTGAGGCAGTTTTCTACCTGGTAAGAAATACTGAGCTATTTCAGGAAATGAACAGTCCTTATTTTTTCAGATGAAAAGCTTTAAAACACAAACAAATGTGCATTGTTACTTTTTATATATAAAAAGCCCTAAATTTGGTTTTAGTCCTAAAGTCCTAATATATAAAAAGTCCTAAATTTGGTCTAAGTTCTGCCATTCATTTATTGGTACTGTACTGTTCATGGATACAAGCTGATATTGCAGTTGCACCTTTGATTTCCTCTGCACCTTTTATAAATCATTTGTACAAGACATATTGGAATATTTTGTACTTTTGAAAAGCAAGGCTTTCATCTGTTCAAGGGAGAAACTGTTATTCTTCCATGGTACAATGTCTGCTTGTAGTGCTGCATGTCCCCATGTAACCTGTGGGTTATGTGTTCTAAATAACTTGCATAAACATTGCAGGTTAGGTAAGTTTTGGGTTGTCAATTATTTATTGATTGAATATTTTTGAGGATCAGACAGGGTGGGATAGCTCTCATAATGGGTCAGATGGGCCATAAAAACCTTGACTCATGTGTCACTACATGCTAGCTAATTTGTCTCATTACACAGAGTCCACTCTGAAGAAGTTCCACCTATGGAACTGCACAGAGAAGTCATCCCTGGCATCCTGTGTATTGTTCCCCATAGCATCCTGCATTAGTTCTACTCTATATGGACAAAAGTACTGGGTCGCTTGACTGTTACACCAATAGCTACTTTAATGACACTGCATTCATATACATAGACATTAATATGGAGTTGGTCCCCCCTTTGCAGCTATAACAGCGTTCACTCTTCTTGAAAGTCTTTACACGAGATTTTGGAGTTTCTGTGGGAATTTGTGTCCATTCATTCTGTAGAGCATTTACGAGGTCAGGCACTGATACTGGACGAGAGGCATTGTCCAGAATGTCTTAGTATACTGAAGCATTAAAATTGCCCTTGACTGGAAGTAAGGGACCTAGCTCAAACCATCAAAAACAGGCATATCCCAATACTTTTGTCCATACTTTGTCGCCGAAATAGGGGTTAGACAATGAATGTTACATTTCATTGACTTGATTTAAGAGATTCAACATCATAAACAATATCTTTTACTTGGAGTCTGACCAGTTTAATCTGCTCTATGACAGAGCCAACTTGCCACGGATTGAAAACACCCAACATAAAATAGCAAGGTAACATTTATTTGCATTGTTTTCATACATGTAGCCCCAGCGGGTTTAGAAGTGATATTAAAAGAATGATTCACTGACCAGCAGAAAAACAAATCCTGCAAAAAATGGTTCAAACCCACCACAGTCACATATTTATTCCCACTGACGTCTAAGCTTTATCTAAGACACACTTTATCGTATACAGTGTTTTAGTGCAGTGAAGGTCAGAGCTTATTGGTCAACAGGTTTTTACAATCTTCTACTGACTCTAAGGCTATCAGGAATGCTTTTGCATATGAAAATCTGAAACTGATTGGGCTGAAGACTTTTTCCAAGACTAAAGTTTTTTTTGTCTGTGAGTGATGATTGGTGGAGTCAAGTTTATTTATACAGCCTATTATCATACACAAATGTCATTCAATATGCTTTACAGGAATAGAACATAAAATATGAAAGAATTTAAAAATATTATGCATAGAAATAGTAGTAAGTAAAAAACTAAAAGATTAAAGGAAATAAAATAATACACAGAAAATCAATAAAAGAAGATTAAAAGTGCAATGGAAGTGCAGATGTTTAAGAGGAGGCTGAGGAGAATAATGCTACTACAGTTGGTGCAGATCTGATATTGATGGGCAGCTTGTTCCAGCAGCGGGCAGCGTAGTGACTAAACGCCATATTACCATATTTAGTTTCAGATCTTCTCACCACTAGCTGTAGCTCCTGCAGATCTAACAGACCTACCAGGATTATACACGTCAAACATATCAGAAATGTATTTAAGGGCCAAACCATTGAGTGACTTGTACATAATGAGTAATGCTTTGAAATCAGTTCTGTACCGAATTGGGGACCAGTGCATGGACCTGTGAACTGGAGCAATGTGCTCTCTTTTCCTGGTTTTGGTTAGAACTCTGGCAACGGCATTTTGAATAAGCTGAATGTGTCTAATGGACTTTTTGGGAAGCTCAGTAAGGAGAGAGCTGCAAAAGTCCACCCTGAAGGAAATAAAGGTGTGGGTAAGTTTCTTTAAGTCTTCTTTGGACACAAAATCTGTAACTTAAGCTGTTTGCCAAAATTCGGCTTTGATATAGTTTTAATGTGGTCACTAAAACTAAGATCTCAATCATGCTAAGATTTTTCACATGGGTCGACGTCTTATGTGCTCTAGATTCCAAGTGGGTGCTGAGAACTATTCTTCTCTCGTTTTCTCCAAACAAGATAATCTTCATTTTGTCTTTGTTTAACTGGACAAAGTTTTGATGCATTCAGTTATGTACTTCATCGAGGCACTGACAAAATTAACCTATCGGACCAAAGTCACTAGGTGAAAGAGCTAAATAGATTTGCGTGACATTTGCATAATTTCTCTTTAAGAATTTGTTTGCAAACCTAACCCATTTGGCTTCTCTTTAAGAATTTTTTGCAAAACCTAACCCATTTGGCTGCAAAAATGAATACAATGAGTCTGATATGTCCTGTGTAGCTCACCGTTGTTTTAAAAGATTAGGAATCTGAGAGTCTGAAACAAGATGAATACCAATGTTGTATGTGTTCAGAATGATGAAGAGTCATATAAACCTCAAAAATGGAGGTTAAATCTTGAGGCAGATAACTTATTAGAGCATGATTCCAAACTGGAGCTGAGAAATATGAATATGTGACAAGTTATGCCACAACACCATTGCATGATAACATAAAATTGGAATTTAAAGAACACATACCAAGCTTATGTTTCATTACAGTGCATAGTCCTGGTTAATTTGATTTAGTGTAGTGTGTTAAACACTGGATAGAATAATCTGAATTCAGTTATATATACATTGTAATAGCACCCATGTATACAGAAAATCTGCGAATATGTGCTGTGGTAAAAATAAATGCCTAAAAATGCCTATTTTTTTAGTGTAAACTCTTAATATGCCCCCAAATATACTCCCAAAACACTTTAATTTCATTTTAAACTCAGCTTAATACATTACCCTTAAAGAAAATGTAAAGGTAAACCCGTA
>JBBJLS010015088.1:0-15550 GCA_037577275.1 Bryconaethiops microstoma
TATATATATATATATGTATGTATGTATAAGAGCCCCCGCAAATAGTGAAAAAAAGCAAATTTGTGACGTGGTTAAAAAAAATGCTGAAAAAGTTTTATTGTGAAAACCCTAAACATGCACTTTAATTTCATTTTAAACTCAGTTTAAAACATTACCCTTAAAGAAAATGCAAAAGTAAACCTGTATTCATGTTGTACTGTACAGTGTACTCTGAATTGCTGCCTAGAACAGTACTAGAATGTAAATACCAATGTTACCCCTGTATAGTCTGTACTGCAATTCATGTCATCGCTTTTCTTTGGTATAAGCAGGGTAAATACAGTGATACAATCATTTAATTTACAGTAATACAAATACAGGGCTTTAAGAAGAACAAAACGAAAAATACGAGAACACTCGAGGCCTCCACGGGGGAAATTCTTGACTACAACTGCCAGAGATGCATCACAGGGCACTAGCCAATCAGCAGCAAGGAGAAATAAATGGAAAATAAATGGAAAAAAAACACTCTGAAGGACCATTTAAATTTGCAGAAACACTTAAAAAATGTTTAAAGACAAACGTGCCCAAAGGCATACTGTTCTTTCTCTTGTTTTAACAGAACAGAAACTGCTTTGTTTGGGTTTGGTATTAACTTTTAGTATCTGTTATTTAGATCTGACATTCACGTATAAATAGAAAACTTCACGTATTAATAGAAACTTTGAGCTGTTTCTGTTAAACCCAGACAACACATCTAAAGCTTTTACACAAACTTCGCCTTTAACCAAAAACTTGTGATTGGGGATCCTGAAATAAAAGTTTAAAACTATAATAATAATAATAATAATAATAATACAGTGATACCACAAGCCACACTGATAACTAACATTTGTTAACATTTGTCTCATATTCATATTTTAATCTTTTTAGTAATATAAATTTAATATTAACATAAATTTTACATTGTCACAAAATGTATAGCTGGCATAGTGTGCATTTTTTTCTGCAACATATTGTCGATTAAACATTGCTAGTCATGGCTGAACTGATTTATGTGTGTTTTATGTATAAATCCATATATATATATATATTATTGGCACCATTGGTAAAGATAGATCAATAAAAGGTTGAACTAATTACCCCACACATGAGAAACAAATGAACATTTAAATGAAGTATATTTATTTAAAGTACATTTAGGCTGCTTAGAAACTGCAGCAGAACAGCAATCTGTGCAAGACACACACACACACACACACACACACACACACACACACACACACACACAAATACACACAGACACACACACAGGTCAGTATCTGTCCTGGGCTGAGAACGATTCACATAAGGTAGGTGTACTTAATAAAGTGGGTTGTTGGTTTGTTATATAAGCTATGTTTATAATAAGAAAAATGTATAACACAGCTTATTAACAGATGAACATATTTGGTAATATATTAGAACTATGCAAATGGCAAACAACATGTTTTTTTTATTACTGAGCTAATGACAGCCAACTGGCTATTATGGTGCAGTTTACATTTGCTGTTGTCTTGAACCGAGCAGTCTGAAGAAAATGAAGTATCAGGTAGTGAGAATTTTTCTGGCTTCTCCTTTGATGCAGAAGAAAGTTTTACAGCACCTAAGAGACAAAATAAATTATGCAACAGTCTATTCCACCAGTAAAATGTAGGTTTAAATATTTAGGTTTCTGACAATATGAACTAACCTGTGGCTGCTCCAGTAGTCATGGTGATGGGGGTTTAAGTCTCATGAGAAGAAGAGGCATCCACACCGATGTCCTTTCCAGATTTCTGATTAAGTATTGAGTATAAGACAAGCATAGTACAAATGTAAACATCTACAAAAAGTCCCTTTAAGCTAAATTTTGGATTAAGGTAATAAACATTGATATACTGACCAATTGCTTATGAAATTTAATTTAAAAGTTAATGTTTATCATTACATTTTTAAAATAAAAAACTATTTTAAAGTAAAAAAATTACAAATACCAAATGAAAACATTATTAAAACAATTATTTACCTTAGGAGTCATTGAGATCTTATTTGGATTTAAGCTCTGAATGAAATGGAAAATCCCCTTTTTGGCCTTATCGATGTCCTCTCTAGACTCTGCATACGCACCAGGATTGGTTTTGGAAGTGGCCAAGACTTCTTGTTCCAGTGTCTTAGTCATAGCGAGTACGAGGATCCTGTCAAATGTGGAATCCTGTGAGTCCATGGCTTTTTGAAGTAGGTGAGCTGTTCCATTTTCTGAATTTGCTGAATAAATCAGATCCATTTTCTTATCTTGTTGACAAGTCTGCATTGTCTCACATTCAGAACGGCTTGAGAATTTGGACAGGAACTGCTGAATGAGTTTTTGCGGCTTGGAATGATATGTCAGCCGAACATCAAGCTGAATCTGGGAAACTGAAGGTGCTATTTTGTCTGTTTCATCGGATTCATCAAAGGTTTTACCAGACTCTGGGACAGAGGGGACAAAAATATCAACTCTATCAGTGCTGCATCCCAAATTCAGGCCTGTTCTGGCCTTTTGGAAGTCTGATGTTGTGGACAGCATCTCCATAACCCGGCTGGCTATAGTTTTGGACAGCGAATTTACAATGTCCTCAAATAACTTTGATGAATCTTGGGACTCATTTAGGTTATCCTGGACTACAGAACTTGGCATAGGAATGTCATCTTTGGGCTTATCAGTTGAGAAACCGTCCACATCAGGGTTCAGTGATGGCTGACAATGTAGCAGAATATACTTAACTGATTCTTCTGCAAAGTTGTAAACCAGCTGGCATGCTTCAGGCTTGCTGATGCTTTTCTCTTTGTGCGCCACATGAAGAGCAGTGTCAGACACACTAATCCCTGAAGACAGTTTCTTCAGAGGATTTACGTCTGCCTCCAACTGCCAACGAATTTGGTATACAATTCTTCCAGAGGAAATAAGTGTTTGTAGACAATTTGCTGTTAGAGGAATAGTAGAGGAGGTGCCTTGGATGTCCTTAGTTTCGACAATGTTACTCATGATTGTCTTTGTATAAGCTGTAAAGCAATCACACTCAGATATGCTAGCTTGTGTTGATCCTTCCTGAGAAGAGTTTGTTTTGCTCTTTGAGGATTTTGAAGTCCTAGTGGATGCGGACTTTGTTGGTCCTTCAAATTTGTCTTTGCTTTCTGAGAGGCCATCTTCAACATGTTCCAGCATACTGGACAAAAGATCTCTAGCCAGTAGGTGCTCTGATATGTTTTGTCCTACTTCTTGATGTTCCAGCTCTGAATGAATGGATCCAAGAACCTGACTTAATGAAGATGTGGCAAGAGCTACAGCACCATTTTTCTCCTTTTGAGCTCCTGTTAGCTGCATGGTGAAAAAGCCCTTCATTTTGTCACGCAAATTATCGAAAATCACACTTGCATCTGGTGGTATCCTGTCCTTTGACATAGTCATTGTTGTCTGTTGAATTTCAGATTTAATGGAATGTAAAAGTTTCTTGGTACCCTCAACTACTGCACCAACTAAGTCACGTGCTGTGGCAGCAGTGTTACCAGAATGTGATCCTTGATCACTGATTTTGGTCAGTGAATTTGATTCCTCAGAACTCCTTGATCTCAAAAGTATTTCACTTACTTGCTTGTTCGCTTTCATTTGAAAGTCGTGATCAGAGAGTTTGTCAATGCTTGATGTTGAGAGAGTCAAAACGGGAGAAATCCTGGTAGCATTATGTGGCAATGCACCAGAACTCTCAAGCTTAAAAGTGTTAGAAGTGTCTGAAGAAGACATGGCTTCAAGGAGAGACAAAACACTTTTAAATAATGTGTAATCCTCAACAGATGTTTTAGTGGTCTTTTCCTCAGATTCAAGTTCTATTTCAGTTTTAATAGCCGCAAGAATTTTGTTAAGCACGCTCTTTGTGCAGACATCAAGATCGATGAGCTTTCTCTGTTTATCAGCAACTAGTGGTTGACAGCTCTGGAGATCCAGAGAATTTGAGTTAAGTACCATCTTTTGAGAAACTCGCAAATGCAGCTATGCTGTTCTGAACTTTCTCATAAATCTTGTTTGCAGTAACTGAAACACTGTATTCCGAATGAAAGAATTCACTTTCTGTGTAAGGAGCTAAATATTTCTTGCTACTCTATTCTGAGATTTTTTGTCCTTTACAAATGGTACTCAACGATAGCTCGATTTCACTGGTGAAATTCTCTAAGATTTCTGATGACAAAGATGCCAGATGTTCACTACTACTACCAGGGATTGATTTTTTAAGGACTTCACATATGCCTTTGGACACATTTGTCTGAAAGGTCTTTACTGGAAAACACTCGAATAAAAGGCAAACTCAGTCTGTCACTTCTAGTGCTCCTGGCTGACTGAGGCCTTGGGAGATCACAAGCCAGGAATTCATGTCTTGAAGGAATATTTTCAACAATGAAATCCATAAGATCAGCCATCACATTATCAATAATCTTGTTGGCCTCCGGACAGATTGCAGAGGGCTGCCTTCCAACAGTTGACACTCTTGCCTCCAGTTCTTCCTCTTCTCTGCACAGAGTGAGCATCTTTCTAAGAACTTCTTTTGTGCACATGTTGAGATGTACTTTATTTCCCTGAGAATCATTAAGAACTGGAGTCTTTGCATGTGCACCTCAGTCTTTGCATGTGCACCTTTCAATGGAATTTCGCTACTCCCAAAACTGGAAAATCTTTGGAAAACATCTGCCAAGCCATTAAAGACTCTTTCATAAATGCCGCTGACCGCAGGTAATGTATTTCTTCTTCCAGTGTAGTATTTCATTTGGGTGGTGCTCATCTGGGATCCTGATACTTTCTCTTTGCTTTTTGTGACATCTGTACGTTCCTGAGCTCTTTCGTGATCATTCAGGCAACACTGGTATGTGTCAAGTACTGCAGCTATGACATCTGCAATCACAAGGTCTGTCTGTATTTTCTTATCCACAGGGAAGGATGCTGGACTGTCTGTTCCACTATATTCCGAAAGGGCAGAACTCAACATGGCTGAAACATTTTCAATCATTTTTTCTGCTGCTTGGGAGCCGGCTAAAGAATTCTGCCAACAGTGCAGTGGTGATGAAGATCCTGACGCAATCTCTGCAATTCTTTTTCTTAGGGCAAAATTGACCTGGTGCACTACTTCTTTCACTATATCAGCCGACATCTCTAGTGATCTTAATGAGACCTGAGAGTACATTTCACTCACGGACAACTGAATGCTTTCCGTAACACTGTTCAGAATTTTGACTTCAGAAATACCAAACATGTCTTGCAGAGGTCTCTTCTCCAAAGCAGATGTTTGGGACCTTAAATATAATATAATATAATATAATATAATATAATATAATATAATATAATACATACACAAGCAATCACATTGTTATACTGAACAATGTCATTTAAAGAACACATTTGGTTCCCTGCTGTAGAGAAATATGTTTATTAATGAGATCCAAACAATTTTAAACCTTTTTTAAAATTTTAAAGGACTTCCACATGACGTTATTGTTCTAGTATCAGCTTTTAAGTGGCAAATAATCTTTGTATTATGTGAAAGTTCTTCAAGCTTTTAAAAGATTCTTTATACTCACAAATATCTTTTTAAATATGTTTCTTCAGACATCCAAAAGTGGCTGTTGTGTGGCACTAATATCAAAACACTGCTTTTAATATACTCTGGATACAAGACTAAGATATTTGAGTCAGTACTCTCCAAGGTACTGGGGTGATGCCACTATATTCTTTGAGTTCATCTTTGTAATACACTTCAAACGACCCATATAAACCAGTCTACAGAATAGTATTTCGCAGGCCTAAACAGCAGTCACATCACAGCCTGCCTAGCAAGAAAAATACCTAGAAAGCTACAGTTATTCACTAATGGACTGAAAGAGAGTTTACCTTGTGGATGGAGTGTTGATTACATGCTTTGTCCTTTCATCTGCTTCATGTTGAGAGCTTTGTGGTAAATCTTGACGCAGCACTGACCTTAAATCCACACTTAGAATTTCTTCCAGAGCTGGCAGAAGAATCATCAGAGATGCCTCAGCTACAATGTCCACAATCACTGAACTCACATGAGACATAATGGCCTTTGTCTCCTGAGTAAACCAAAGAAAAAAGAATAAATTAAAGATGAGCAAAGAAAATCATCTCTTTAGCACAAAAATGTCTTTAAACATATGAAAATACCTCACTAAATGTTAATACCTAACAATGTGACTTACCAGGCTTGGATTTGCCCGGCGGATAGATCTCCACTGCCTTAAAGCACATTTGATGAAAAGCATTTTGTATATTTGCATATCACAAATAATACTGAAATTTCTTACACAAAAATAAATCAAAAAGTGCATACTCATCAGTTAGATTCTCCACTAACTGGAGCAGGACTGGAACAATATCAAGCTTCTCCAAGTCTGGTAGGATCTGCTTGGCTCTCTGGAGGTGCTTTGTTTCATCTTCACTCTTTGCTGGTTAATAAGACATATACTAAATAAGAGATGGGAATGAAAGGACGCTGAAAACATGTCTCTTTGAAATGACATGATTAAAATGCTACAGTTGGTTGTACATGAGTTAAAGATGTTACAGCAGCACAATTATTTCCAAAAGATGTCAACTGAAAGAAAGCAATTACAGTGATCCAACATAATTTACTCATGTGCACCCAAATAATTAATCCAGAGTAACTAATATCAACACATTGTAACAGTAAACATTGTAACTATTTGGACAAAAGTAATACCAATCTTAACACCATTTTGGACAACATCACGCTTCCAACTTTGTGGACACAGTTTGGGGAAGAACCTTTTCTATTCCAGCATGACAGGGCCTCAGGTCCATAAAGACATGGCTGGATGAGTTCGGTGTGGACGAACTTGACTGGCCCACACAGAGCCTTGACCTCAACCACATCCAACACCTTTGGGATGAACTGGAGTGAAGATTGTGAGCCTTCTCGTCCAACATCAGTGTGTGACCTCATAAATGCTCTACAGAATGAATGGGCACAAATTCCCACAGAAAGACTCCAATATTTTGTGGAAAGACTTCCAAGAAGCTTTTATTTTATTTTATAGTCTATGTATTTGAATGCAGTGTCATTAAAGTCCCTGTTGGTATAATGGTCTGGCGTCCCAGTCCTTTTGTCCATATTGTGTATGTGCTTCTGTGACTTACCTGAATCGATGTCCAAACTCTGGTCATTTTGTCCAGTGGGTTTAGATTTTTTCTGGTTTCAGGAATCACATGAACGTTAAAATATGCAAAAGAATACATGAAATTAAATGGTATAAGAAGGATGCTGATAGTAGTCTTCATTCAACAATCACATGTTAATATATGTCATTTATTAAGCCAATGTAAGCTCACCTTTTGACGCTTCAGAGAAGGCCCTGCGAATGAAGGACGTGTACTGAAAGCAGAAAGCAGAAGTCGTTTTCTTTTGTGCATGTTCAGACCTATCATTTTCTGACCATCAGCGGTCACATCACTCTTCCATATTCAAATTATCCTAGATCCTAGAATAAACAAATTACCTACAGTAAGATTTTTTTACCACAACAATGTAAATTAAGTAACCCTTTTCTCAGAGCATCTGAAATCTTTTCTTCATCACCCATTTTTCAGAGATTTTCTGTCATGATGAGACATAAATAAGAATAAATAAGAGAAAACAGCTGACGTAAATTTTTTGCAACTTGGTGAGCGAACAGCTACATAACCAGGAAGAAAGAGACACAAGTTGGGACAGACTAGTAAAGAAACAGAAAGACCATGAGAAACATAAAATACTTTTATCATATTACCAAATTTCATATTATCACACATTTTTACATGTACCTCTAGTATGTTTACACAGCTGCTATCAAAAATTACATTATCAATAATAATAATTCCTTATATTCTGGCGAATTGGATATAGAGTAAAATTTGTTTCAGTTACTACATTAATTACAAAATAACCTCTTTAGGTTTCTGATGAATAAATGATGGATAACCGCTTGGTCCTTGTTTACATTTGAGGCTGTTATTCCGATCTCCATGGAAACCCTGTTCCATGGCTACGCCCACTCCATAAAGTCAACTTAGCTCGTTTTCTTTCCTGCACAATCTAGTCATTTTCAAATGAGTGGTGTAATTAAGCCTATAAAACAGACATTTCCACCGATTCTCCTTAAAATAATAATGAAATGACTTGAAAATTTATATTCCTCACAGTCACATGTTTTGGAGGGAAATGCGTCAAGTTTTTTTATTTAGCACATTATCATACACACAATGTCATTCAATGTGTTTTACAAGAACAGGATAAAAAATAAATTAAAAATAATGAAGAAATAAGGGATACAATAAAATCAATGAAAGAAGAAAACTGAAAGTGCAATATAAGTGCTGATATTTAAAATAAGGTAGAATAATGCAGTTTTAGCATTTTTGTAAATCACCCCCGTTTTAAAGTTGATGTGCTGAATGCTGTGTTGAACTGTGTGTGACGGAGAACTTCTTCCCGCACCAATCCCTTGTCCGAGGGGAAACAAACATCAGGCCTCAGAGGAGGGCACCCCCTACTGAACAACACATTAAGCAATCATAGATTCACTGTGGCGGGAAATATTTCTAACCTGCAGAGGGTGCAAAAGTCCAAGGTGTTGTTTAAACACGCAAAGGAGCAATGCAACGTCTATGTGTATTGGAGATTATATGGATAAAAGTATTGGGGCACACCTGTTTTTCAGGGCTTGGGCTGGGCCCAAGTGGAAGCTGTTATAGCTGCAGAGGAGGACCAATTCTATATTAAAGTCTATGTATTTGAATGCAATGTCATAAAAGTCCCCGTTGGTGTAACGGTCAGTCGTCCCAATACTTTTGTCTATATAGTGTATTTCTAAATTGTAGAGGGTGCAAAAGTGCAGGGTGTTGTTTAAACGTGCGAAGGAGAAATGCATTGTCTACATTTTTGGAGATAGTTTAAATATTTTAATATTTTATTGAAAAACTGTTTAGTTCCGCACGCTTTTACCGTTGACTCTCTGTTGTGATGCAGGGAAAGGAGGGGTTAGACTTCCCACTGTATACCTAGGGAGGCTGAGACTGAATGTACTGTTTATTGCTGGTGATAGTTGTACACTGGAAATACCTCCTGAGATAAGTATGTATTTTGTTTTTACACACATTTGTAGCCTGAACTACAACCCCACCCACAGTTAGCAGCCATAAACCAAGAAACATGTTTCAAGTTCATGCTTTCATGGGGCACCTGGTGGTTAGCAAGTGTGATCGGAAGGCTGTGGGTTTGAATCCCAGGACTGCCAATGGCACCACTGAGCAAAGGTTCCCTTGAGCAAAGTACCACCCCCCTACGTCAGACACTGCTCTGATGGCTGCTCATTGCTTCACTTGGTTAATGGGCTAAATGCAGAGAACGAATTTCACACTGTGTGCTGTGGTGTCGTGTGTTCAAGCGTGACTATAAGGGACCACTTTACTTAGATGATAGGCTGTTTGAGAACATGCCACTTCACAACAGCCTATGTGTGTATGTGCACCACAAACAACATATAACTGGAGTTTTTCCCATTTCTACGGTAAATTGAAATTGTAAGGTAATAGTCTGCTGCTGACTAAATCTCAGTAATATATATTTTTTCTTAACTAACAAGACAGGCTGGGAATTATGGCTTCCAAAAGGTCGCACACCATTAGCATGATGCCATACAGCTGCACCACATAGCATTGTGACCTACAAGTTCATTATTATTTTTTTCATAGAAATATTTTAGAATAAAACTTAATATAATTTCTAGATTGATCACATTTGCCATCAGCAAAATAATTCTTCACAAACTTGTGTTTGAGTTCCTCTTAAAGGAATCATATTTGACTACAATTTAATGGGAGCCTGTGCTCCTTGAAAAACAACAACAACAATATTAATAATAATAATAATAAATTCAATCTGTGTGTGACTGTTTTGCTGTTATTTATTATTTTGCAAAGCACAGTATAAATTCACCATATTCGACCTTTAAAGCTTGTTTGCACTAGAAGACCACATGCATTCACAGCCTCAGGAACATGTTTAATACAGAAATTATTTTAATTAGCCTTGTAACGAGCTTTTATTTACTTGTCTGCCCTGCTAAGATAATATACATTTCTGCTAACCTAGTAATAGAGATTTGCCTGCTATGTTAGCATCAAACTAAACAAAGACATGCTTAAACACAGACATTGGGGTTTTGATAATGATCATAAAAAATATGTATAGTGGTGTATAGGGATGTCTGGTCATAATATTGAATGAAAGTGCCAAATCAGTAGCTCCATTCAGTAAGTCCATTCAAATAATTACTCAAAGACGCTTTAAAAACAGCAGTATGCAAAATAAGAAATACTTTTAAGTGTCCATAATTATTATTTTTCAGATTTTTGGGAGAGGGAGGTGTGTTATTTCCCCTTAAAGAAATTAAATCATAAAATTAAATCATTTCCTTTATGTCAACAGTATATAAATGAGGTTTATTGTACAAAGTGGTGTCACACCACAGCATAGTAAATTCACCAGCATGCCCTACTTTTAAGTATTGACTTTGTTGTACCTGTAAAATATTTTCATATCCTATAAAACAACAAGGCCGCATTACCACCTCCAGCGCATGTCATTTTCTGTCTAAATAAACATTAACAAAATATTAAAGAATGCAAGTACAACACTAAAAGAACTAGTTAGCTGGTTAGCTGGCAAGCCTTAGGCAGCAAGCAATACAAGCTAATCTCACTGCCCCATGGTGGCACAGTGGGTAGTGCTGTAGCTGCACGCCTCCAGAGTTGGGGGTTTGGCCTTGCGTGTGTGGAGTTTGCACGTTCTCCTCGTGGTGGAGTGGGTTTCCTCTGGGGGTTTCTGGTTTCTCCCACAGCTGAAAGGCATGCGTGTCAGGTGAATTGGGGATTTTAAATTGACCATAGGTGTGAACGAATGGTATGTGTGCCCTGTGGTGGGCTGGCAACACAACCAGGGTGAGTCCCTGCTTCTCTTCTGTAGACACCAGGATAGGCTCTGTGACTGTAGCATGAATTAAGCAGTTACAGAAAATGAGTGAGAGTGAGTTAATCTCAATATGACATCACTTACATGATTTGAATCCACCTTCTTCTGTCTATTTCTTTTGTGCATCCGTTATCTTGTAGAACAAAAAGAACAATGGTAGATTTAAATGGAAAATTCTATGATAGTAAAATACAGTAGCTTATTAGTGATCCCTCACTGTGCAGCTGTTGGTGTGTTAAAGCAGGTAAAGCACTAAAATGTGTGTTTCCATGACCAGGGTTAAGAAACACCGTTTCAAAGGGATATCTTGGTCAAATCAGTTAAATGTTTTGTATACTACACAATTTGTGTAGTATACACTGTCAGGTACAAAACTCTGGGTACTGTTAAGGCCTATTACAGCCCCTCAAGATACAGATAATGTAAATGCACCCTCAAAGGTACAAATGGCCTTTAGGTCCAACTGTATACTTAAAATTAAATTTTAAGTTACACTACACCTCCAAGGTTGGGGGTTCCAATCCAGGACCTGGCCTTGTGTGTGTGGAGTTTGTGTGTTCTCCTCGTGGTGCCGCTGTTTTGATTTAGGGTCTCTGGTTTCTCCCACAGTCCAAAAACATGCGTGTCAGGTGAATTTGGGTTTCTAAATTGGCCGTAGGTGTGAGGTGGGTTGGCACCCTGCTCAAGGGTGTGTCCCTGCCTCGCACCAGATGACCCCAGGATAGGCTCCGGGTACCCCCAACCCCACTGAGGATTAAGCGGTAACAGAACATGAGTGAGTGAGTTACACTACATTCGCAATCACAGGGCAATGGAATGTGGTGCAGTTTCAGTGCTAAAGGTACCGAAGACATATCCTTGAAGGTATTAACCCATTGACAGCATTTGTAGCCTGAATGGTACAGCTGTTTTCTAATAGTGTACAATTATAGCTCTGTAGAATTAAGACAGTATGACACAAATAATCTAAAACTCAATGAGATGACCTCAGAATGGAAGAAGTCATACTGAACTTGACAATATGTGTATCCTAACATCCCCAAACATGTTGTTTTGTCATTTTCATTATAGACATTGTAGTCATTTTTTTCTTTTATCTTGCCATATCCACAGTTGGAAGCCCACCTGAGATTTCTTCTGCACTGTCAAAACAGGGAAAACCTAAAATGCCAGCCTGGAATGACCAGGCAGTTCTGCCAGACGTTTAAGACATTCTGGCCCTGTCTGATTTACCATTTCACATTGTTATATAGGTCACCATATTCTTGAGTGTACCTTAATCTCAGTTAGCACTACACTACACTTTCACTTTTAGCGGGTTAAAAAGTCATTTGCTGTTTTGGATTCCTTTAAGAGGCTCATATTCTACATTTGTGTATGTATTTACCCATGAGGTCCACTTATGACACCTGTGTAGTTTTATATACCAGTACAGTCATCGTTCATTACATGACCATTTCCAACAAATCGTGCCCAAACATGCTGTTTCTGTTACTGTGCCTGTTAGTCTGATGTATGCATGTCCTTTGTTCCAATTGGTTGCCCTTTCTTGAAAAAAAAAAAAAAAAAATCCATCTGGGCTGAAGTGTTCCCTGTAACTTCAATGTGAGTGGGTGGGGACAAACGACTATGCTGAATAGGAAGATCTACACTATATGGACAAAAGTATTGGGACATTTGTGTTTTTCAGGGTTTGGGCTAGGCCCCTTACTATTAATGCTTCAGCATACCAAGGGATTTTGGACAATACTATGCATCCAACTTTGTGGGCACAGTTTGAGGAAGGCCCTTTTTTTATTCCAGCATGATTGTGCCCCAGTGCACAAAGCAAGGTCCATAAAGACATGGCAGGATCCCTGACCTCAACCCCATCCAAAATCTTTGGGATGAACTGGAACGGAAATTGCGAGCCATGCCTTTTCATCCAAAATCAGTGTCTGACCTCATAAATGCTCTACAGAATGAATGGACACAAATTCCCACAGAAACTCCAAAATCTTGTGGAAAGACTTCCAATAAGAGTGGAAGCTGTTATAGCTGCAAAGGGGGACCAACATATTAAATCTATGTATTTGAATGCAGTGTCATTAAAGTCCCTGTTGGTGTAATGTATCACAAACACAATAATGTGGTCACTTTGCAGCTAAATTTTAATATATTGTCTCTATGTACTGTCTCTCTGTATCTATGTACTCTATGTACTGAATTGTTAAGTTTTGAAACATTTACATTCTGTATTACATTCAGTGATTTCACATTGCAGCTCATTTATTTTAACAAGTTAATAAAATGTTTTTTTTCATGATATGCTCTCTTTAATGTTTCTGAACTTGAATAATTATGCAATATAGACATTTTTCCTTCACCAGACGAATCTTCAAGATCAGTTGTAGGAAAACAGCCAAGTTTGAGGCAAGAATTGAGAAACATCCTCCAGCTAAATAAAGCTCAACAACCTTTGGTCATTCTGAAGGTTGGACCCCCAGTTGGTGGTCTTGTGGTTAGGGAGTTGGCCCTGTGACCAGAAGGTTGTGGGTTTGAATCCCAGGACTGCAAGCGGCACCTTTGAGGTACTCTTGAGCAAGATACCTTCCACACACACTGGGTGCTGTGTTCCTGTCTGCCCGCTGCTTCACTTGGTGAATGGTTTAAATGCAGAGGAAAAATTTTGTGCTGTTCACACTGTGTGCTGTGGTGAGTTCACGTATGACAAATGGTCACTTTACACATACAGTTATCCATTCTCCTGATGCCAATATCGAAGGCTGCTGGAACAGGAGAGCTCATTGTGTGTGAGTCCTCCTATATTATTTTTGTTTTTGAGGTGTAGGAGGCGGCTGCTACAGAGTTTCTAAGTGGTTACTACGCAGCAGGCCCATCTTCAGGAATAGTTTTTGTTGCTCTTGTGTTTTTCTTGCACTCTCTTTTGTCCTGTCTACACTTGTGGTCTTGTGTTGTTTCTGTCATTGTTCTTGTGTTGGCCCATGGTCCTGGAGGCACACTGTTTAATTTCATTGTATACTGTGTGTATTATGGTTAAAATTACAATAAACCTACTTGACAAAATGTGCTCTAAAACGACATCTTTGTCCACTTCCACAGAGAAACCTCCTCCAGCTAAATAAAGCTCGACAGCCTGCAGTCATTCTACAGAGGGGACACCCCCAGTTATCCATTCTCCTGTAGCCAGGGCTGGGGTCTGCTGGAACAGGAGAGCTCATTGTGTGAGTCCTCCTCATTCCTCAGAGTGGAGGAGGACGAGGAGGAGGAGCAGCAGCAGCAGCAGCACATTCTCGTCTGGTCGTGTGGAGGGGGCTGCTGGAGCACAAAGCAGAGGAGAGGCGCGATGTCGGAGCTTATCACGGCCAGAGAGGGAGGGGTAGCGGTCGGGTCGTGCATGTAGATGTTATATATAAATATATATATTTAAGCTCCAAAAGAGCATAATTTCGCCACGTTTCAGCTTTTATTCGTGTTTCCTTTGCTCGACATTGTGAATGACAGTGCTCGTCCTCTGGAAGGCAGCCACGGCTTAGTTCGGTCCATTTGGTTGATGTGGCAGCTGCAAATAAGACGTTCTAACTGACCGTACAGCACTCTTCTTGGGTAAAAGGCCATTTTTGCACTAATTTGACCTCCTCGTCCAAAAAAGTCAGCCGTATTTTTGTTCCCGAGCTTCTGCTAGCAGCTGTTGTTGCTGCTCCAGCAGGAGAAGAAGAAGAAGGAGAAGGGCTGATGCTTCGAGCTAGCAGAATGGAGGAGTTTGTAACAGAGGAGGACGAGCCGTGGTACGACCAGAGAGACCTGGAGCAGGGTGAGTAGAATGGGAGTGAGGGATTAAAGCGTCCTGTTTAGGAAAAAAAACAAAGGCTAGAGGTTTTAGAGGCCTGGTGACATCAACTACAGATGTGAGCAGGAGCCTGAAGGAGCAGCTGGGAGCTGCAAGCCTGAATTTGGTCATATACAGAGTCGGGAGGGCCATCTCCTCTCCCTCTGAGACTCCTGAGATGCTACATGGCCTCCCCCTCACCATAACACCAAAATGGCATCATTGACAGCCCTGCTGCTTGCATCTTTTTCTCTCAAGAGGCTGTGAGAGGATGGGGGCTGCTTTTGTTTTACAGGCCATGGCTTGATGTTTACAAGCTGAACATTAGTCAATAATAAATAGGCTGCTATATTAAACTGGGATAATATGGCTTGTGCTTCCTTGTGATGTTTGAGCTTCACGTGTCTCACTGAATCATTTCCACTCATTCTTTATTCAGACTGTCATCTAGTTGGTCCCACTTTATCTTTAGCATCTCCATCACTCAGGCTCCTTTCCTCTCATCTCATGCCATATTTGCCTCTGTAGACCAATTATTTCAATCTCGTCAGAGCGGACAGGGCAGGAGTAAACTATTCATTCTCTCTCTCTCTCTCTCTCTCTCTCTCTCTCTCTCTCTCTCTCTCTCTCTCTCTCTCTCCCTCTCTCTCTC
>JBBJLS010015106.1:0-15549 GCA_037577275.1 Bryconaethiops microstoma
AAAAAAACATGAATTATCTTGTGTTCATACTGTCTGCAATGAAATAAAAGTTAAGGGACATTTATGAATTACTGCTTATTTTTTTATTCACATTTTCCACCCTGTCCCAACTTTTTCTGATTTGGGGTTGTAATTTACTGTTCTTCAAATTAATGTTGTTTCACATCCAAGCTGATGATGATGATAATGATCTATTCCTGCAGTTTCTATAGCCATTAAGACAATGATCAAAATTAATATTTACTGAGACCTCTTTCTTTCTCCAGTGTCTTTGCTTCATATTCTATGGATGTTGTTGCCAGTGCCTCCTTTAGTGTTGATATGGATTCAGTGAACAACCCAAACGACCCCTTTGTGGCCCAAATCAAGAAATTCTTCAACTTCAGCTCTGTCAGCCTTTTCTTCTTTATTTTAAGTAAATACTGTTCACTGATACTAAGCTATGATTTTAAGTATGTTGTTGTCTGAATAAAACCTTGTATTTCATTTTTGTCATTAAACACTTTGCTCTAATTTTATGACAATCAGAATCAGAATCCTAAATCAGACAAACTTGTCTGATTTATTGTCATAAATAGCAGAAATTTTCCCAGAAAATTGAGAATTTTTTTCCATTTCCTTAAAGATACATTTTTTTGAGAAGGCTTTGTTTCAAAAGCAGTGAAAAACATTTCAGTACAGTTACGAATTCTGTAGCAGACAACCAAATTTCTGATTATCATAATAATTCAGTAAAATTTAGAATGAATTTAGCATCTGTCATAAAAACCCAGTGTATGATCTGAAGTCAAAACAATGCACTTAGTAGATTTGATGAGTTTCATGTGACAGTCAAATGATACACAGCCTAAATTTCTAACTTTGTATTTTTGTATTGCAGCCATTTTTCCCTTTATTGCGTCGCTTTTAGGCAAGCTAGGAATTACCATGTTTTCCAAGTCATCTATGGACTTTTTCTACAACTCCCTGAGGAAGATAAAAGAGGAGCATAAGACAAGTCATGATGTATGACTGAAGTAACTAAAACACAAACACCAGTTTTTAGCAAAGTGCTACTGTGTGTAACTATGTTGCTGTTATACCACTGTGACCAGTTGGGCTAAAGTTGTGCTCTCTCTTTTTAGAAACGAGTAGACTTTCTGCAGCTCATGATCCAGAACCAGATATCTGATGAACAAGCTAAGGAAGAAGACTTGAATGAGCAGCCAGTCAAAGGTGAGAGCTGCAAGAAGATCCCAGAAACTTCCTGTAAAAGAACAATAGTAAACTCCTTCTTAGCTCTTTTGTTATGCCCTTTCACTGAGAAGTTTCTTTCACAGGGTTGACTGACCATGAGATTCTTTCCCAGTCCTTCATTTTCTTACTGGGAGGGTATGAGACAACCAGCACCACCCTGGTTTTTCTGCTGTATAATCTCGCAGTTAATCCCGACTCCTTGAGTAAACTGGTCGAAGAGATTGACAACACCTTTCCGGATGATGTAAACATGAAACTTTACACAACTCTACATAAACTTAACGGTGTTCATGTGTTTGGTTTGAATAGAGATAAGAAAGGGATGGAATAACAATAAGAATGAACACAAATAAGGAAAATCTTCAGCAGCAATTTCAAAAGCAATTACAAACGTTCATACTATCACCTTTCTGTCAGGCTTCAGTGACCTATGAAGCGGTGATGAAGTTGGAGTACCTGGAAATGGTAATCAATGAGTCAATGCGTCTTTTCCCTACTGCCCCTCGCCTGGAGAGGATGTGTAAGAAGACCATAGAGCTCAATGGAATTATGATACCTAAAGACACTCTGGTTGCAATCCCGACATGGGTCATGTGCAGAGATCCTCAGCTGTGGGAGTCTCCAGAAGAGTTCAGGCCTGAGAGGTAATGTCACCACATACGCATTATAGAGCCTATCTCCTCCAGCTGTGACGGTCTTACAGAATGACCTGAACAGTGTGGTTTTAAAATAAAGCCTGTGAAGTGACTTTATGATGGTCTCTATGTAGCTTTAGGATGCTTACGTACCGGTTTGTGACTTCACTGAAACAAAATGAAACGACTATAAGAAGTGACGGCTTATTTTTTCATGCTTTAATTTCTATGAAGGGGCTTTGCTATCGAGACTGTCTCTTGCTAACAAAATTTCTTCTGATTACTGAAGGTTTAGTTCAGAGAATGACATCAACCCATACACTTTCATGCCTTTTGGCCTCGGGCCCCGCAACTGCGTGGGAATGAGGTTTGCTTTGATGATCATGAAACTGGTGGTTGTGAAGCTGCTGCAGAACTTCAGCGTTGAGACATGTAAAGAGACACAGGTTGGAGCACTCTCTCTACTGAGCAATAACTTGGCAAAAAATCAAATTCAGGTTCTTTTTAAACCTAAATGTAGTCTGCCAGTTAAGATGTGTTTGCTTTCTGAAAATTGTTTTTGCACTAAAGCCAAACTGAGTTAAGCATGCTCTTTCCAGAGCACTAATGAGATGATACTGAAAATGGAAACTGCTGCTTTAATGCTCTCTTAGGCATTAAGTCAGAAAACAACCAATGATCTTAAGGGCACATTAGCTGTGTTTCGTTTTTTTCCAATCCATTTTCTCATGAGTAGAATTTTTTAGTTGAATTCTGACCCTCTCAATAACTAATTGTCTTAAATGTGCTATTTTTGTTTGGTTGTGTTTTTCAGATTCCCATTCAGCTCAATGCTATGTTCAGACCTACAGTTCCTGTGGTTCTGAAGTTTGCACCAAGAAGTTTGTGCAAAGAGGAATAATTCCAGCTGTGACAAACATCTTTTAATGTGGAAAATGGTCCTTATCAATATTTAGTGATTTTATGTCATGGGTAGTTTTACCTGTACATTGCAATAACAACTTATCACTCTTTTTAGAGGCATTTTTACGTCATAGATATAGGATTAAATATGGTTAAAACTACAGTAAGACCAAAGATTATTTTAACTGTAGTCAGCATTGGTCATTCTGGCTCTGTGAAACCACAGTCTAGGATCACAGAACCAGAATGTCACAACGTTGTCTTTCCACTAACAGAGGCTATGATGAGGAAATACTTCTGCTTTTATTAGTTATAATCACAGATTTCAGCTCTGATTGGATTGAGAAGCTTGTTTGTTGACATCTGTCATTTTGGGTACTTATAAATACATTCTTTTAAGAGACTAGAGGACAAGAATATATTTGGAGGGAAGATGAATATGACTTTCCAAATTCCTGATATTTGCTGTGTTTCCTTACATCATTTGTTTTATACTTTTTTACAAATGTTTGCACAAATATGTCGGCTGACACAGAAGGAATTCAAATTAAAAACAGTATCTGACTCCAGAATCTGTATCATTTATAAACAAAGCAAATTCTAACAGCTCCAGCTGTTCACTAAAGTCTACAACACTACACTAACATTCTCTCCGTTTCTACCACTTGATATACAGATAACATTGAAAATAAACTATTTTTAGTAGTGAATCCATATCAAACAGTCATTCTCTGCAAAGCAATGAATACCAGCAACACGCTGAGTTAACTTATCCGCTTTTCATTCTGTTTTTCATTCTTACGTAATATAACGACCTAATAGTCTTACCTAAAATTAATATTAGAGACCTTTAGCATGGAAAAGGTGCTCACGCTGTGTCTAGCATTGGGGAGGTAGTCCGTCCTCCCAATAAAGAGATGAATTTGCACTCAAAACCCTCATTTGGCCATCTCTTATATAAAGCTAAATATATTTAGTTATATAAAGCATTGAAGGCGTCCAGCAGTTCCCGAGTGCTTCACATGCCGTAAATGTGGACAGAGATTATCCTAGACTGGAAATTATACATTAAGATCAGATTCACACAGAGGCTTTTATATGCTTTTGCTGCTTTATCAGAATCAGAAAACATTATTGATTCTGGAGAAAAGTGTTTATACTACAACTGCACAGACTTACAGAGTCAAGAATATAAAGTCTAAATAAATTCAATAAAAACTACAGAAAAAATTCTATAGATAAGTAACTCACAGCAATGTGATTACTGTCTTAACAAACAAAAAACATTCATCTGAAACTGGTCAGGTTCAGGGACTGGACTGAAAATGAGAGTCTGTGAAAGTCCTTCAGGAAGTGTAGAGAACTATTTCTCAAGTCTGGCTTTTTGGAAACAAATATGAAGAAATGAGGGCTGGCGCAAGAGTTTTGCACAGTATTGTAGAATCAGTTTTTGTCAGAGAGACCATCATAAATATGGCGATCCAATATCAGTCCTTTTTATGACTGCTTTGTGAATATTGATCCTGATATTGTTCAAAATGGAAATGTGTGCATCCATGCGTCAGTGGCACCTTAAAAATAAGCTGGATGCATTTTGAACAGATTTTTACGGAAACTTCAATTGTTTGTTAGATTCACTAGCCTCTGAGGTCTGGGAAAAATTTGGATTCCAAACTTGTCTTTACTGATTGAGTGGTGTGTGGTAAGCGGAAATTATGGATTGTTTCCCCTTTAAAGTCGTGCTCAGTATCAGTCCCAACTGATTATCCACACAGTGACATCCGAGTTTGTTTTTTTTATGCATGTATATGCAGTGTGAGATACTCATCTAGCACTACTGCAGCCCATATGAAAAGCTGATCCAATGATATATCAATCAGTAATCTGGCTGTATTTTACTTTGGACAAAGATGGAAATAAAATGTACAATTTCTGATGAAAATCTTGCTTACAATCATACCTGGCCAGTGCTGAAACATTTACCCACCTGAAGGTGGTCAACAGAGAATCAGGAACAATTTAGCTACACATGCATTTGTCAGCTAAGTTAACTTGTCTGTTGTTCCTTGTTAAGATCAAATAGATCATATAATTAAACTGCAATCTTGTGTTTGAGGGGTAGGAAATTGTAGCACATGCAATGAAATAGGACGCAGTACATTGTGTTTAATATTTCTCTTTAAATTCGCCAGATGTTCTTTCTTATTTCTTGGAATTGAGATCATTGTGTGGAATCCACTCTATCAATTACTGTCACTTGGGACTGGAATCAGGGCAGAATGTTTTCCAAGCATAGCTTAAAGGAGCAGCTCTGTTAGAAATAATGAATTTTGCTAAAAAAGAATGAAAGTGAACCTCAAAAGATGCTTGTTGTAGGTAGACCCACGTCCAGCCACTCTTATTGTGACGGTTCGGTTGGCGCCCGCCAGAGGGCGCTAGTGGACTCTGGACTCTGGACTTTGTTTCCCTTAATAAAACCTCAAATCATGGACGTCTGCGTTTGTGCCTCCTACCTTTCTCCCAAACGTGACTCCCTCGTGACACTTATTGTCATGGCAGCTGATGATATTTTTAAAGACTTGCTAATTAACAAATCTACAACAGCTGTACTAAAGACACACAGACACGTCTTTGTGGAGGAAGCTGACAGGTAACTGACTACAGCAACAGACCACTCTACCGTTCGCTTCACTATACTAACCTTAATGGCCTGGAATAGTAGGGGAAATGTTGTTTATAAACTGTAGTTTATAAGTTTGACCTCACAGGTTTAACATCTAAATGATCCAATTCAAATGTTATATTAAAAATAATTAAATATTCTAAGCTCCATTATGAGTGCATCAGAATTCAAATTCATCAACACAGAAAGGTCATAATTATTAAACAATACAAGGACTGCGGCAGTGACCGTTCAAGTCACATCTGAATAACCGGGAAAACACTTTTTCACACACATCACCGATGCTGAAGATCAGCTTCCAGAGCTGTTAACTGTTACCCAGCCTCATGGGTGTGGTGTTATGTGTACGTGCTGCAATGTTAATTAATAATTAATTCATTTCAATCGGGAGAATCTTGTAAATTGTAAACATTTAAAGAATGAATGCTAGGGCTTAGTATTCACAGGGTCTCCAGGCATTTTGGAGGAATTAAGCTGCTTATAGCAAGAAATGCCCCCGGTCAAGGACAGTGTGAATGTTTGATGCAATATGTTCTGCAGGTTGTCCTTTCACTGTATATGTATGTGTAAATATGTGCAATTTATTGTATTCCACGCAATTTTGCCACTGTAGAACAAATTTGCCTTTTGGATGTTAATCAATCACGTGTCTTTCTATGAGAAAATGGTGAATATACAATGCACACTTTTTTAGCATTGCGTCCCATAGCTGTACTACTTATCGATCTACTTTAGGTCAAAATTGAACAAAGATTACTCTGAAGTAGACCACCTGACTACCACTCTTCTGCCAAAAGGTTAAAGGAAAAAAAACTCATGTGAAAATGGATCAAACACAGCTTATGTGCCCAGCTTATGATCATTTTTCGTATTTCCATACTGAATGTCTAAGAGAGCATTGAAGTGGCCATTTTAATTTTCAATATCCTTGCATAAGTGCTGTGCAAAGGGCATGCCTGAATCGGTTTAGATTCAGTGCAAAACTTAATTTTTAGACACCAAACATACCCTGACAGACATTAGGGATAAAGGTAAAACTGTAAATTAGATTTTTTTTTTTGCCAAGTTATTGCTCTAAGGAGATAAAAGCTCCAACCTATGTCTGGCTGCTGCAGCTTCATTATTCATTTTTTGTACTTGGCTCTAAACCATAAAGTTAATTAAGCCACTCTTATAAATTCAGCAGATTTGGAAGTGTTATAGTATGGCCCATGCGTAGCACTCTGTATAACTGCTCTTCTACTAGCACAAAAGAGTCACTGAAACACAGTATCTAAACCTTTGCCACATACTATTTTGAAGGTGGCCTACTAACACAATACTGGAAGAACAGTTGACATAAGAAACACACATTAGTTGTGCAACAGACTCCTTTTAGTGTTTTCCTATAGAGATATTACTAATTCCCATTCTGTGCATATTACACAATTTTTTTGTAATCCTCAGAAACCACAACACACTTTTCTGAACCATTTTTTCATGCTGATTTCAGTTCTTTTCAGTCACATCAACTTTTTGAATTATGAGTAATATTAGATTTGCAATAGACTTACATGCGGTTTTTATTAAACCGCAGGCACCAATCAAGTAACTGTTTCAATATTTTCAGTGCGAAGTCAGATGGGCGCACACTGTGGCATAGATATAATGATCAGTGTAAGTCAGCGACCACTGTTTCTTCAAAAACGTTTATTATATGATTATTTTATGCTAATTATACCACTGTCATGCAATATATGATTAGCTTCATCACAAAAACTGTACATGCCAGGGAAAAACTAAACACAGATTTGAAATCAGCAAGAAAAACACTACAAAACCCACATAAACGTATCTCTGATGATTTTGACCTGTTGACCTGTTATAAGATCTCAATTGTTCGAGATTACATAATACAGACTACAGTCCTTTCCTACCCAATACTGCTGAACTTAATTTTCCAAAATCCTCACTGCAAACAGAGTATTTTTCAGACGCTCTTTATCTGTAATCTCACTCATTTGGCATTTAGGAGGAGAGGGAGCAGGGGGAGGAGGGTGGAGGAGAGTGTTAGACCTCCAGGCTGTGGGATAGACCTGGATGTGCACTTTGTTTGAGTAGATTCCTGCAGGGTTATGTGGCTCAGACGGCTGGCTGAGTAAGCATGTGTGTGGGTGTATGTGTGGCTGGGCTGTGTGTGAGGAGTGGGAGGTGTTGGCCTGGCCTGGTGGCTGTTAGAGAGCTAATAATGCTCCTTAAGCAGGGCACTCAAATTTTAAGCTTAGGGGGTGACACAGTCTTCTCTACTCTAAAATAGAGAGAAGTGTGAGAGAAAAGAGAGAGAGAGAACAAGCAGTTTTCCTCTCTCTCTCTCTCCCCACCTTAATAAACTCATCTTGCTATAGCAGTCAGCAATGAGCATTACTCTTGGTCTCTTAAAGTAGTGAGAAATCATTGGCACCGCTGTTCCCGTTAAAGGCAAGACAAGAAATGACTTATTTAATGTCTTGACATGACATAAAACTTTAAATCATTCACTTTCCTCAAACTGTGCCGAGTTGTAAAAGGGACTGGCAGCTTATTTGCAAATATCTCAATGATCCTAAACACCAGAGTATCATTAACTAAAGCCAATTTTGAATAACTTCCACAGAATGAAAAACTCAACAGCTTTGACCAAGCAGTGGGCATTTCAGACTGCATGGTGTCTGGCACACTATGTACACAACAGCAGGTGTTTTTGGCCCTTTTGGAGCTTTTATTTTGTCGCAGAAATCAAGTGAATTTGTATGCTTATCTAGAACTGACTGTTATAATCACAGTAGTAAGTGATTAACTCGAGTAGGACTTTACTACACTCAAAATAGTGAATAATTTATGAATATTTTAACTAAAAGAAAACATGTTCAAATATACCTATTTTTTTAAACAGTCCATGTAATTGTGCCATTTTGTCTGTTAACTAATATAATAAAATTTGGTGGAAACTGTTGATAAAATACATTTGATAAAAGTTTTTTAAATGTAACATTTTGCATAGGCATAATTTTGACGAGGGTGGCTGGGGGGACATTTTGCCCAACCCTCTCCGTGCTTGGAGAGGGATGAATTTTCCACCCAGTTATTCTCTCTGAACACACCAGGCTATGTTTTTTAACAGTGTGCTGTGATTGTGTTTGGTTGTAAATTTGGTCAAAATACATGTGTTGACCAAAACACGTGTTTTGAAATCATGGATGAATAAAACTAATGTTATATAAAACTAGTATTATATAAAACTAATGTTAATGAAGTTCATAAAGGAGTCAGTTACAGCACTGATTTGATGCTGTATAATAATTGTGAATGTTTAGATGTAATTATATATATTTCAAGTGTTTTGCATCAAAATGGTGTGGTGTGGTTTTAACATTTAGTATAATTTACCACATGAAGGGTTAGGAAGTTAAAGCTGTGTGTCCCCTCCAAAGTTGTAATAAAACTTGAGTTGTAATAAAAGTTGTAATAATACTGCTGTTTTGACTCTATAGCATATAAGACTATATAAAAAAGCTATGCAATCTTTCAGAGAATTGCATTTATACTTAAAATATTTAGTAAACGTGTCTTCCGCATTGGAAACAGTTAAAAACACTGTACAACAAAAGAGCCCCATATAATGCACCTGTGGAACAGTGATGGATTTTGTGTTCTTGCAAAAGTGTTTGGAAGTTAGATCCGCCAATGTTAGCTTTAAATATTTTTTTCTCACTTTATCTCTTTTTTGTCATTTTGAGAAGCTTCCTGCAGTTACTTGTTAAAACATTAGCTTTGTATCTATTAGACCTTACTATTAGTACCATTAGCCCACAGGCATATGGAGCTAGCGTGACTCGATAACAAGCAGTTTTGCTAAATCAGTTGCAACCACGTTGTCTACTTTATCTGTCTAGTTCCTTTTTTAAGTAGACCAATTAAGTAAGCAAATCCATCTGAGGCCTCGTTAATTGTTAACAGAATGCGACAGAATTTGACCATTTTTTTCTTTCATTTTGTTGTAAGTCGTTGGTCAAAATTCCAAATTTCCGAAGTTATTTCTGAATTTTGTATTTTTAATTTTGTCCATAAATAAAAAGAGTAAACACAGATACACCAACAAGGATTTTAATGACATTGCATTCAAATACAGTACATAGACTTTAATATGTAGTTGCCCCCCCCACCCCCTTTGCAGCTAGAACAGCTTCCACTCTTTTTGGAAGGCCACAAGATTTTGGAGTTACTGTGGGAATTTGTCATTCTGTAGAGCATTTATGAGGTCAGACACTGATGTTGGACAAGAAGGCCTGGAGCGCAATCTCCGTTCCAGTTCATCAAAGGTGTTGGTTGGGGTTGAGGTCAGGGCTCTGTCTGGGCCAGTCGAGTTCTTCCACACTGAACTCATTCAACCATGTCTTTGTGGACCTTGTTTTGTGCACTGGGTCAGTCATGCTGGAACAGAAAAGGTTCTTCCCCAAACTGTGTCCACAAAGTTGGAAGCAAGGCGTTGTCCAAAATGTCCTGGTATGCTGAAGCATTAAGATTGTCCTTCACTGGAAGTAAGGGGCCTAGCCCAAACTGTGGAAAACAGGTGGGTCCTGATACTTTTGTCTAAATAGTGTACCTTTCTATACAACTTCAGGCCAGGGCTGTTTTTGTATCAGTCTCTGAAGCCCCCTCGTTTCCTTTCCTCCACAACCAATCAGATTTGTCCAGATTGAACGAGGGATCCGAGTGACGCAGGACGTTTCCAGATCAGACGTCAGAGTCTGAGCGGCTCAGAGATGAGAAGAACGCGAAACCATGAGCGCACACAAGGAGCTTCTTTCAGCCCTGGGTTCTTGGTGGAGTCTGGCCTGTCGGCAGGTACTTCTGCCTGTCTGTCACTGTCATAAGACGACCCCTCTGGTCTGCTTCCAAATCCATTTACAGGCTCTGCAATAAAGTGTCTCTGGCTCAAAAGACTTTGATCACTGCTGTAAAAAGTATTTTTTTCATGTAAAACATTATCCTGATGCATTTCTTTTATGACTTCTATATATTACAGTTAAAAAACTATTTTCTGACACCACATTTTATACTAAAGAATACATGCTATATTAATATAAAACGTGTGTCTCTATTTGTTGCCATTTGCTTTGTTTTATACATCTATTTGAGTTAAACCAAACCAGTTAAACTGCGTATTATGACATAAAAAAGGCCAACCATTTCAGTGCATTACTGAAAAGCAAAAAAAAATGGATAGAATAAAAAGAAAGAACTGTTGTTAAAAATATAAACACATTTGAATTAATTTGTTTTAGATATTTGAAAAAACAGCGTCAGTTATTTGCAGATAATGCGTTTACTTTTTTCTCCTTTCCACAATTGGCTATGAATAAGAATATCTGCAGAAGGTGGAGTCAGGTGTGCAGGTACAGCTTAGGTTTAGTCAACAAGTGTAAGAGAGTTTCTTCACCTTATGGCTTGAGGGGATACTAAGGGGTTTCACCTCGATTTAATGAGGCTGTAGACGCTGCAGCTGAGTGTGTGATGTGGCCGAGCATTACAGGGTGCTGAGAGATGCACAGACTATCAGCTATCATGCAGGCCTTTATTAGAAAGAGAGAGAGAAAGAGAGAGAGAGAGAGAGAGAGAGAGAGAAATATAGAGAGTTGGACAGAAAAAGAGTGAGAGAGAAACAAAGGGAGAAAGTCATACAATATACTCTGAACATGCAGATATTATGCTCCAAGTACACTGTCCATAGACACAAATACACATGCACACACACATGCACACACGCACACACACACAAACACACACACACACACAGACACATACACAAAGCACAGTCCAGCATTTTTATCTTGGTCGAATTTCATTAAAGCCGAAAAGGTCAGGAGTAACAGGTTAGAGAAGACACACACAATCCATACACACCAGCCAGACCGCTCACACACACTGTCCACACACATCATCCACACACACTGTCCACACACATCATCCACACACACTGTCCACATACATCATCCACACAATAGCCACCCATCAATAACACACCAACAATACACACCACTCACAAACAATGTCCACAAACATCATCCACACACATATACACACACACTGCCAAACACACATCATCCACACACACATCATCCACACACCAGCCACACATCAATAACACACACCAACAACATACACCACTCACAAACCCTGTCCACATATATCATCCACACACACACACACACACACACACACACAATACTCACAAACACTGTCCACACACATCATCCTCACACCAACAACACACACCACTCACACACACCACGTCTACACATGCACATCCTTTGCTCTCACTCTAGCAACACATACTGTCCATATCCCGGCAGCAATACACCAGCCACACACCATCCACACACTCTACCCATATACCAGTCACACACCATTGACACATACTTTTCACACACAATATCCACAGCATGCTTACTAACTCATAAACCAGCTACGCATACTAATCTAAACATTCAAGCTAAACACTCCTTGAACCCAAACACTCTTATTGTAATCAATTAGCCACACCAGGTTTGCTGTCTGATGCAGTAGTAGTGACCTTAAAGGCTAGATGTCCTCCATACTTGTCCATTTTTGTCAATAAATATATATAAAATGTAGCCTATTCTACAGCGCTCATATTAACAGCTCAGGTCTCAGCTGATGAGGGCTAACTTATCCCTTTTTCTGTGGATTAGCATTTAGCAGGACCTGTCAATTAGCAGGTAGACAGGCTGCCTGAAAGAACATTTACAATTCTCTCTCTCTCTCTTTGACCCTCTTGACTAAAGATTCTCGGCTCAGTCATGTCAAGTACTCAAAAACCAAGCAGCAGCATTAGGACCCAACCACCTCCCCCCCTCCGCCCCCCACACACACACACACCCCCACAACCACACACACAGCTCCCATTCTGTCTCTCACACTATTGTTCTGATAAACCCTGTATCTAGTGTGGACAAGTCGTTAAGTCGCCAAAGGCTTTGGGCACACAAATGGACAAGTTACAACTACAAACCCACTAAACACACACACACACACACACACACACACACACACAGAAGTAGATCCTCTGAGGACATGTTATTCAGACTCCTCACCACCCCAACAACCCCAATATTAAATGCAGACAACACAAACAACAACTACAGCAACAACAACAACAACAGCAATAATAATAATAATAATACCATTATTATTATTGTTGTTATTGTTATTATTGTTATAATTATTATAAAAGCAAAAACAACAATAATAATAATCAGAAGAGGATGAAGTTTTTTTATTCTTTTCTGCTCTCCATGGTAAAATGATATTGGAATGTCTTATTCGAGATGATTGTAATCATAATAATCATAATGTCATTCATAATGCCACCCACTCTGTTTTTATGTGCAATTTGAAGTGATGAGTAGTAATTTCAGAGTAAGCTGTGGACAAACTGCTCCACCTGATGGTGGAATCTGAAAAGTGCAGGGAAGTTTCAGGTTAGGACATTTTTAGAACAGAGGCAATAGTTAAATTAAATAATTAATTTACATTTACAGCAGACACTTGACTTCCATTCCAGTCTCCCTGGAGCAACTTGGGGTTAAGGGTCTTGCTCAAGAACCCAGTGGTGATATGCTCAATGTAGGACTCAAACCCATGACCTTTTGGTCAAGAGGCAACTAGTGTTCCCACTAGACCACCACCACCACTAACAAAGCCCCACCGCAGAACAGTGTATTGGAGATTGATTTATCAATGTGTAAAAATGACAGAAAGACTCAGTTTCAAATACTGAAATTTGCTGCAAAGCTTTCATGCTCTGAAACCTTTTTCCAATTAACCCTTTGTAGGACTGTATTCACATGTCCGTATTCTATTTAAAATGAAATATTACTGTTAGTGTTTAATTTTTTTATATATATATATATATATTATTGTTAGTCAGCAAAAAAATTAAAAGGTTTGTCAGAAAATGGTTTAGATTTTCCAGTGATGTGACATACTAGGCCGTTGATGAGTTGGTGTCCAGTTAAGCTCACAGGTTTACAGGTGTTTGTGGGTGATTGTTGTGCAACATTCAAGTTATTTTTGTATGCTTTGGGTCTGCATGTGCATGGTTGATTGATTAACAGATTGATGTTTTTACTGATTAAAATGACTATGTGATTGAGTAGCTCATCATGACTGATTCATTCATGCTTTTTACAGATTAACTAATAGCCATGTGATTGATTAACTGATCATGATTAATTGATTAATTTGTTTATTTTTATTGATTAACTACTGTCCATGTGATTAACTGATTGTGACTGATTAATTGATTATCTGATCATGAATCATGAATCATTAAATTAATTTATTCATTCTTTTTTACTGCTAGACTAACCACTGTCCATGTTATTAGCAGACTGTGATTGATTAACTGATTGCAGTTGATTAATTAATCAACCAACCATGTTTAACAGATTGAGTGTTAAATTAATTAATTACTTAATTAATTTAAAATGAAGTAACTAATTAAATCATTTGTTTGACTGATTTACTAGACACTGGCTAGGTGATTTGACAGTTATGAATGATTAACTGATCAAGATTGACTGACTGATAGACTGTTTGATTTATTGATTGATTGATTTGTTGATTGATTGATTGATTCATTCATTCATTCATTCATTCATGAAGACGAATATCACCTTGTGTCCTGATGTGAGCTGAGACAATTTATTATTGCCCATGAGTGAATGCCCCCCCTATCAAAAGCAACGTGTGACAGAGATTCTGACATCAGTTCCGATCTCCATAGTGACGGCCTGTCTCCTCAAGGTTGTCATGGTTACGTGGAAAGGCATCAATTAAGCCATGGAACTTCCGACTCTCCTCCTCACAGGCTGGTTTGCCAGAACGAGCATCTGCATCTGAAACCTGCTGGATCCTAGAGAACCCAGCAACAGGCTTATTATATCAACAACAAACAGGCTGGAAGCAGAGAAGGGACCATACCTGAATTACTGTATATTCAGTCTATCCTACTTATGATCTCACTTACTCAGTGCAAGCCATCCGACTTAATTGAATAGAGCTGAGCCTACAAATTCAGTACTATTACTGGATAAGTGAAAGAAAAAAATAGTCTCCTACCAAATAATCACTTTCATTTGGTCAGTTATAAAAAACAAATGCATTTTGGTTTAATTATACCTTCCTCACTAATACTTATTAGTGAGAACAAACAGTATTTTGGTGCATCCACAATTTACATTGCTCCCCATCTGCCACCAACATTTGGCTTTTTCACATTATTCTGTTTTAGAGCACAGAGAGCTTGAAATGTATAAAACATTAAGAAAGAACCAATGGTGTTGAGAGCTGGGTAATTTCTTTTTAAAAAGGTAGAACATTTGAAATATATTAATTCACTTTTAAGAAATGATGAATCAATAGCAGTATCTGGAAATGGACTTTTGGCTCCTGCTGTATACCCAGATATCTGTACTGCCAGTCAAAAGTTTTGGGACAGATGATCATAGGGTATTGGACTGAGAGCCAACTATCCAGAAAACACAGCTTGACTGCTTTACTGCCAAATGAAGGGGGGCTTTATACTCTCTAATCAATGCTTGGCATTGGGCATGGGGTCCTTGGACTCATGTGCAGCTGCTCCAGACTATTCCATTCTGTTGGCAATGCTTTTCAATTAAGATTTCACAAGCAGTGTGTGCTAAACACCTGTACTAAAGACCTCTATCAGCAATGTGTGCTATAAGAAGGAGCATCTGGATGAGTTTGGACTCCCTAGATTTACTCAAGGGGCTTGAAGCCCTCTCCTTTTGGCCCCAGGCTGCACAAGAGCCCTCTTGGTGTAAAATAATACTTCCTCCATTGTTGGTCTCAGTGCAACAGTAACACAAAGAACAGTTAATATCTCTTTAAGAATGAGTCACATTCCATAATTCCATAATTAGACAACAACCAAACATAAAGTCAGCAGTAAAGTTGCTTCTTACTCTCCTAAATGGAGTCTCTCTCTCTCTCTCTCTCGCTCTCACACACACACACACACACACACAC
>JBBJLS010015116.1:0-35952 GCA_037577275.1 Bryconaethiops microstoma
TGATGTGGACCCCCAGGTACTTAAAGCTACTCACCCTCTCCACTTCAAGCTCCCGGATAAACAGTGGCTGGTGAGGCGGCGGAGTGAGCATACACGTCTGCCTCGGGGGGCGCCATGTTGCCTTTGTGTCCTTTGTTTTCACCGGTGTACACAATGTGCTATAAATAGGCGTTCTCCTAGCAGTAACACTGACAATATTATTAGCTCATTTCACTGGCGTTCAAAATTGTAACAAGACAAATTAGTGCAGCTGCAAAACAATTGTTTTATTGGTGTGTTACCACCATAACTTTGCAAACAGTTAGTTTATATACCACCACTAACTGTCTAGTATGGTGCAGATATACCAAGGGTGGGTAATGGGTTCCTTCACTCATAACTAAACGCTTACCACAGCTTACCACAGGTTCAGGAGTTGAGGAATACATCACACAGGCACAGGGACCTAAGAGAAAAGGTTTGGTGTTTAAAAGGTTGACTGGGCTAGCCCAGTGTCTCTTGTGGGCCGCTCAGACCAATAAATAAAAAAATTAATGAATAAACGGTCGGCCCACCAGGAAAATGACCGATATACGAGATGTTCAGTCCGACCCTGGCACCAGGTAATGGACTCAGCTGTTTTACGTGTGTCTCTAAGTCTGTCTTGTTTAAGTTTTATTAGTTAGGGTTCGTGATTGGTTGTTCGTCTCGAGCTATTGTGTGTGTGAAAAAAAAGCCAGCCGGTCCAGAATGTTGTTAAATAGCATTATTAACAACAAAATACAACGAGCTATTATGCAAGCTATTATTTTCAAGCCACTTATAACTGTAAAACTAACTGCAGCTGCAGTTACATTTGATTGTTTTAGAAATTTTTTGGATAAAGCCAGTCAAAAAAGATATACGTCAAGATGGACTTCTATGCTTTGTCTTTCTTTTATTTTTAAGGTAAAAACAAGGATGGCACGAGGGCCCAAAACTTTAAACAGAAAAGGACTTGGACAGTCACAACTCAACATACCGTGTTGGTGAACCGACAAACCAAGGACATAAAGACAGCCTATTTATACTGTGAATTTACTCAAAACACGTGCTAAACATTAGTACTTCATCCCTGGCCAGCTGAGAGCTCTTAATGTTCTGACTGACCAGAGATGAGACCACGCCCCCGTCGAACTAAAAGTCTTTTCATAAAACTTAAACAGCAGCGGCCTCTAGCAGCCACTGACTGGGGATGTCACAATATACAGTCACAATATACAATATACCCCCTTGGTTTTTTACCTATTTTGTTACATTCCAACCTGTAATTTAAATGTTTTTTTGTCTTATTAATTTTATGTGATGGATCTGTAAAAAGTCTAAGTTGGTGAAGTGAAATGAGAAAAATATATATAAAAAAGAATTAAAAAAATAAAAAACTGAAAATTGGCATGTGCACATGTATTCACGCCTTATGCTATGCTATGAAGCTCCTAAACACTTCTGGTGCAACCAATTACCTTCAAAAGTCACATAATTAATGAAATGAAGTCCACCTGTATGCAATCTAAGTATCACATGATTTGTCGGCATAAAAACACCTTTTCTGAAAGGCCCCAGCGGCTGCAACACCACTAAGCAAGAGGCATCACACTATGAAGACTAAGAAGCTCTCCAAACGAGTCAGGGACAAAATACAAGTCAGGGTTGGGTTATAAAAAAATATCCAAATCTTTGATGATCCCCCAGAGCACCATCAAATACATCATCTTCAAATGGAAAGAACATGGTACCACAACAAACCTGCCAAGAGAGCGCCGCCCACCAAAACTCACAGACTAGGCAAGCAGGGCATAAATCATAGAGGCAGCACAGAGACAAAAGGTAACCCTGAAGGAGTTGCAGAGGTCCACAGCAGAGACTGGAATATCTGTCCATAGGACCACAATAAGTCGTACAATCCATAGAGCTGGGCTTTATGGAAGAGTGGCCAGAAAAAGGCCATTACTTGGTGTTAAAAAATAAGAAGGCACATTTTGAGTTTACCAAAAGGCATGTGGGCAACTCTCCAAATGTATGGAAGAAGATGCTCTGGTCAGATGAGGCTAAAATTGAACTTTTTGGCCACCAAGGAAAATGCTATGTCTGGCGCAGTCCCAACACATCCCATCACCCCATGAACACCATCGCCACAGTGAAACATAGTGGTGGCAGCATCATGCTGTGGGGATGTTTTTCAGCAACAGAAAGTCCAGACCTCAATCCAATTGAGAATCTGTGGTCAGACTTGAAGATTGCTGTTCACAAGCGAAAACAATCTGACATGAAAGAGCCGGAGCCGTTTTGCCTTGAGGAATGGACAAAAATCCCACTGGCAAGGTGTGTCAAGCTTATAGAGACTTATCCAAAGCGACCTGCAGCTGTAATTGCCGCAAAAGGTGGCTCTACGAAAGAACTGACTTTAGGGGGGTGAACAGTTATGCACACTGAATTTTCTGTTTTGTTGTTTGCTTCACAATAAAAAAATACATCTTCAAAGTTGTAGGCATGTTCTGTAAATGAAATGGTGCACACTCTCAAACAATCCATTTTAATTCCAGGTTTGCAAGGCACTGTACCTCTGCTGAACCTCCAGAATAGAGAACTGATGAATAGCTATGAACAGATGAGCATAACTGTCCATTTGGAAGACCTGTAAATTAAAATGGAAACTTCTACACATTAGAAAAATAATGATTTTTCTTTATGGGAGGGCAAAATAAATGTTTTTTTTCTGTCTACAAAATCTCTCTGACAAACAAACAAACAAAAAACATTACTGTCATGTTGTAATTTTTACTGTGTTATGCTGCTTTTGTATTAAGGTTTTCTGTGCTTAAACTACTGTAATATGTGTATTCTGCTAAAAATATAGTTCTTTTAGCATATTACTAATTTGAAATGCCCAGTTGTGTTTGATTCAGTATTTTAACATAGTATTTCTGTAAATTAAACACCACTTCGTTGTTTTTCTCTTTACAAATTTTGATGTCAAGAGTTTCATAGACATTTTTCCTTGAAATTCCAGTGATAAAATGAGTTTCAAGAACATACTTCTACACTTCTGCAGTGTAATATACAGTACTGTGCAAAAGTCTTAAACTACCCCTCATTTCTTTATTTTTTTTCTTCATATGATTATAGATGAACACCTTTACCTAAGTACCTTGTATCTGTGACACGCACCAGCCACGTGACGTCCCAGGGGCGTGGGAAATGACTCACGGCAGGGTATATAAACTGGAAGCTGGCACTAAGCCAGCACTCAGTCATTGGGTCCCATCCTGGCCAGTAGCTAAGTTTCAACTCAGCGGTACCGTGAGTACTATCAGCCCCCAAACCTTCTCCCCAAGCCTCTATACCCTTCTGAGTGGGTGTGCGAACGCTGATTCCTGGTGGGAATCTTTACTCCTTGTCTGGAGCGTTCGCAGAGCAAAAAATGTGAGTTCGCCAGCCTCTTCGTGCCAATCCGCGACTGGGTTCTTTCCTCACGCAACACCGGGCGACCTGTCAGTCCCATTCGTGTCTGCTCCGTGACAGAATCTTTAGACACTTTGCAGCCTGGCACAGTAATTCCATTTACTCTACTCACTTTGTCTCAAAATTATAATAAAAAATATATAATATATACACTAACAGTCAAACATTTGGACACACCTTCTCATTTGTTTCAATGTTTTAAACAAAACTGATTAAAAAATGTTAAACAAACCAGAATATTTTTTATATTTTAGATTCTTCGAAGTTGCCACTTTTTGCTTTGATGACAGCTTTGCACACTCTTTGCATTCTTTCAAACAAATTCATGAGGTATTGACCTGGAATGGTTTTTAACTAACAGGTGACCAAGAGTTACCAAGGTAAGTTCATTAGAGTTACCAGCCTCGGAAACTGCACATTAACAGCATATGTCGTACATATCATTTGTTTTATTTGTTTTATTTTTCCACAATATACTTAATAAACAAACTAATATTTACTTTAAAATGCCGCAATAGTGTGTACTTAAAAAATAATAACAAGGTTTACATGAAGTCTCATCTATTATCTTTTGCTTAATTTGTCTTCCATTAAGGTGAGTCAACTAATGCCCTTGGAAAAAACCTGTTTCCATATCTGCTAGGTGATCAATATCCCTGATCAATATTGACTTCTTCATCTGCTGTCCTTTTTCTTTCTCCCATCAATTGTTCTTCCTATAGCTGAGCAGTTTATCTTCTGACCTGAGTACTCCTATCAAAAAACACTTGCTGTGTGTTCTAAAAGATAACTTAAGCTGAGCTGCAATAAGGAAAAATGTAGTTGCAATGTAGTGTAGTGATGTCGGAAGTGTTACAGACCGTAAATGTGCTGTGTGTAGGGCACTGAATAACATGCTGTGAATTTGTGTGATTAAAGTGGGTGAGCTGGTTGCACAGAAATAAAACAAAACAAAGCTAATTTTGTGCGCAGCCATTTACTGTCTCAACAAATGTGCAGCCACAAATCAATTTTGCAGCGCTAAAGACACAGCAGATTCATAAACAGACTTGCAGACACCAAAGCTCATGTTAATTACAAAACAAGTTGTGTATCACTGTTTGTTGTGGTTTAATTTAAAAAAATCAGCCCATGAACAATTGTTTTAAGTTAACTAAACTCCCAGCTGCTGGTGACCTTTTACCGCTCCACCATCGAGAGCTTGTTGACCTATGCAGTGACAGTGTGGTACGCCAGCTGCACAGAGGCAGACAGGAAGAGACTGCAGAGGGTAGCAAACACAGCACAAAAAATCATTGGCTGCCCCCTGCCCTCCTTGACTGCCATCTACAACTCCCGTTGTCTCAGCAGGGCCAGAAACATCCTGAAGGACATTACCCACCCCGGCTACCATCTTTTTAACCTGCTGCCCTCTGGCAGGCGTTTCAGGTCCACGCGGGCCAGAACAGACTCAGGGATAGCTTCTTATCCCCAGAGCCATAACCATACTCAACACAAACTGACAGTAGTTTGCACTGATTTACACTGATTATCTGCTCTAACCACTGCACCACTAGACATAAACTACCCCTACCGTTCATTTTTACCATTCCGTTTTTTATTGTTAGTTATTCTATTTTATTGTATAGTTTCTTATAATATGCTATGTCACATGTGCACTTTACAGTGCTGCTTCAAATTTCATTATACTGTGTATAATGACAATAAAGGTTTTCTATTCTATTGTAAATAAGAATGAAAAACACTACAAAACCCACATTAACTTATCTCAGACGATTTTGACCTGTTGACTTGTGTAATCCACATTTTGTATTCTCTTAATATATTTGTAAATATATTATCTATTAAAGTTGCACAGTGTGATGTTATTGTAGTTGGTCTTGTTATCAGGGGAAACAGACCCATGCTATACATGATATCAATAAATTCATCTGTACTTTTATTATTATTTGGATTCAGCAAGTCAATATCGAAACATCCCCTTCTGGTTCAAATTAGTAAATAACTCCTCTATACTATTATTAAAAGTTTCGGTCTTAGAACCTGGTGATCTGTATATACAACTAACAAATATGCTTTTCTTTCTTTGCATACTAATTTCAACCGTTATGCATTCCATCACTCCATCAATAATAGTCGTCATTCTTTCCACTCTTTTGTATATTAGATTTTTATCAATATAAAGTGCCACCCCACCTCAAAATCATCTTCTTTTTCAGGGTTTATCCAGGTCTCTGATATAGCTATCACATTTAATGGTCATTTAAACAGTATATTCCTTGATGGATTGATAGAGAGCATATAGACTTCTACTACTGAATCACCGTTATACTATTCTCTACCTTTATCTGTGTTAAATTGTTCATCTGTATAATAAGCGCACTCATTTACTGTATTGTTGAATAAATTATAATCAGGATCTATATTATCATACTCCAGTATCCTATTATCAGTATTTATGTGTTGTAATATGTAAGTTGCCAGTCATCTTAGTTGGTTGTAGTATTTAGACACATCACACATCTTTTTGAAAACATCATTCATAATAATTGTAACCTCATTTTGTTAACTATTCTTGCATTCTCATTTATCAGTTATGTTTATCTAGTTTTGTCATCTCTTTGATGACTAGAATTTTGCCTACTCTGGAGACCCATTCAGCTTAATAAAGAACTTACAATTTGATGTCCAAGTTGACTGTATTTTCTTCTGCTTTCTCAATAGTCTTGTTTGTCTTGCGATGTCTGCATTTTTCTTCCTTAGGTGTTCATTCCCTCGCATATGTCCGGTGCGTGGTTTCCAGTCCAGTCACTATCACATCATTTGTTTTAGAGTATTGTTCCAGTTCTGACACTCAACCTTCAGATTTAGAAGGTTCTTGTCATTTTCCTCATTTATATATATATATATATATACATATACATATATATGTGCCTCTACCAGTTTGCTTATTTCAGTTCGGTAGACTGCTGTTTGGTCAGGTTTTTTTTTTTTTTTTTTTTTTTGCAAGACGCCTCTCCGTAGCTCGTAAAAGTGGCAAGACAGCTTCCCTTGGGGCTTGGAATAAAGGGGTGTCCTTTCGACGCAGGTGTGAGGTGACATATGTGAACACACCATTGATCTCTACACGAGTGTTCTTAGATTCAAGGAGATGGATAGCTTCATGGTCCTCCTAGGAGCAAGTGATCCTAGGAGGACCATGAAGCTTTTTATTTCTAAAGGGCAGTGAATCCATCTCCCATAACTTCTCTACATTCCTCAGTTATTCATCTATGCACAGATTCAGAATGGTGAAGAGGCATGCTTGTAAGTGGGGATTTGAGTTGAAGGCTTTAGTAGGACCCTGGAGCGTCCAGCCTAGCCTGGTCTTGATGGCTGCTGGCCCCCCTGTTGGTCCCAGGCACACTGGATGTGTAGGGGTGATTAGGTGAGGGTGATAAGCTCCAATGAGCAGCAGCAGGCGTGCGTCTTGAAAGGGCCGCAGTGGCAGATCTCTCAGGTGTGCATATCGTTTCTGGGGAGCAGTAATAGCATAGGAGCGCTGGGCTAGGCAGAGCTGTGATGCAGTGAAGGTACTAGGAATATGAAAATGTTTCTGAGGTTGTTGAGCAGGAGCAACTTGAAATGACACCATCGTCCGATTAAGAACCTGGACATCTTGACGAACAGTCCACAGGCTTAGAGCTTCTGGACGATCTCTTAACCCAAGCTGTTGAACTGTGGCTGGAAGCAGCATTGAATGTTCTTGAACCATCATCCAGGACTGCAAAGGTATCTAAAGGTATCTTTTCTGATAACCTTTAGAAGGACCTTCCTGCCCCTGCTGGTCGATTAGGGTAAAGCATGTTGTCAGCTGAACTCACAAGGCAACCTCACACCTTCATCGCCCTATCGTTTACATCGTGAAGAATTTGTAGGTGCTTCCTTTGACAGATGCTGCAAGGTTTCCTGAGTGTGCATTGAGCGGCCTGATGATTTCTACCAACATTTTTTTTTAATGCGATCGAAAGCAGCAACCGCAAAACGCACCCGATTGGATTAGAGTCAACTTGACTGCCTTGTGTGCGCATTTCGATATATCTAAGAAAGACACATGGAAAGCCATTTGTAAAGCGTGCAATGCCGAAATTTCTAGAGGGAGTGCATCCACAAAGACTTTCTCAATGATGATTAATTTATCATATTAAGTCAAAACATCCCGATTGCCATGCAGAGTATGAAGCACAATTTGAATTGAGTATGCATTGTTTGAATACTAAATAAATATTTTCATAGTTTTAACAGATTTATTCTTTGAACCATGAATATTAATTTATGCACTTGCAATGCTTGACTTTAGTGAGGTAAGTGTACACATTTCCAGCCATAACGGCAATAGTACAAAAAATTGGTATAATTTCTTTCGCTGTTTCGGTTCTCGCCTAAGTGTTTCCTCATTTTCGGTTTCAGCAAAAAAATAATAATTTCGGTGCATCCCTAGTACTAATACGTGGTAATTAAACAGTTCTGTACTATCGACTGGCAGTAAGTTCTCTAAAGCTATTTTCAATCATGCAAATGCACTTGGGTCATTAGAAGTGAAATTGGGAATAGTTGGCTTAGGCCCTCGTAGATCCTCTCTTGGCCTAGTACTGATCTCTATGGTGTGTAATAGCCCATATGATCACTAGGGGGCATCTACTTATATGAGGATAGGGGAGCATACATGGGACTCCCTCTAATGCAGGCTCAGGTTTGCAATAGAGGTATAGGGCACCCTCTGGTGCACGCTGCATGGCTGAGCAGTGGGCAATGGGTCTACTGCATTGTTGATTTCCTATTGCACTTAAAGGGGGTTTAGATCACTCAGGATCGCTGTGGTTAGGGACGTCAACCACACCCAGGCATTGTAAAAATATTTTTGATGGTCGAGGCTGCTGTGTGTTTTGCTCCATTTTTTGTTTCTCTCTGCATTTTGTCCCTTTCCGGCCACCTTAGCCACGATGTCATAGACACACATTTTGATGGTGACTCGAACATCCACTCTCTCTCCTTATACATTACAGAAGTGACTCGACCACAAAAATCGATTTTTTCAAAACGAATAATACTCAGGCCCCGATCAAAATCTGAATACACTACATCGGATATTAACGGATATTTTGACATTGAAACCATGCCAATATTCCAAAAACTGTAGGAGAAGGGGCACTAAATTCCAGCTATAAAAAGAATAATAATAAAAATGTGAGAATAACAATACCATCTGATACAATCTCACAAATCCCACTTAATCAACTGTGTTTGGCATATGACGTTTTTTTTTTTTTAAACAAAACTGTCCCTCACATTAATATTTAGTAACATAATAGTCCTAAAGTTACTAAAACCATTTCAGATCCCTGAAAACATGGAAGTCTTTGGTGAAGACCCCCTGGAGAAGCATTTGTTGCACACACAGAAGAGGCAGAGTTTTCTGGTGGCACTTATAGTCTTTTATTAGTCACACTCTGCAGAATGGATAACACAACAACAAATGAGAACGGATTTAATTGTGTTTGACATGACTGGCAGTGTGACTTCTTCATTAATGAATGAAACTCCCTGCGCCTCACAGTCACTCCCTCTAGCGTCACTAGCCAGTACAGGTCAGTACAAGTGATTAAGTAGGCATCATTACACACAATACAAAACTTTAGTTTATGTTAAAGCACCCGTATACTTAATAAATGATAAATAATAATAATAAAAATAAAAATACACTGTTTGAGTTTATACTTCTAACTGTTTGAGTTTATACCTCTACACATTACATGTACCTGGAGGCCCAGTTCCCCTCCGGCCTGCATGAATATGTAGCCCGACTGGAAGGAGACCATGACCACCTTAATCATGGTCTCCTTCCAGTCAGGCTACATATTCATCCAGACAGACAAGAGCATCTACACCCCCGCCAGTACAGGTACGACACAACAGTTCACCAGAAATATTAGAATGCACTACCACTGAACATGCATCTTACAATGGAACTAGTAACCAGAAACAAACACAAAATACTAATTAATGTACCGTTTCAATCTTTTCTGGATGGTGAAAATTCGAAGTATTCATGTGACTTGAGTGACATTTGGTTTTAAATGTAACCTATTTACTTTTAGGCACTGGTTGCCAACCAGATTTGGAGACTGGAGTTTTTGTTTTAAGAAATATTGTAGAGAGAGATTTTTAGAAATGCAGTACAAGACAAATGCTAACAAAAAAAGGCTGAGCAAGAGAAGCAGAGAAAGAGAAAGAGAAAGGAAGTTAAGACATGTGATGTGTCAGGTTAGAATCATCTGAGAAGTGTCAAAAGTAGAAGTGTTGATGTGGGAGTGTTTATGTTTAAATTTTGATGTGGGAGTGTTGAAAGTGGAAGTGTTGCGGTTTGAATTTTGAGGTGGGAGTGTTGATGCGGGAGTGTTGATGTTTAAATGTTGATGTAGGAGTGCTGATGTTTGAGTGTAGTTGATGTTACAAGGCCTATGGCCTTGAGGAATAGGTCACAGAGACCTTATTCAGGGAGTGAAACACCAGTAGAATGATTCAGGAATGAGTCGGGGATAAATATGACTGAATTAGAAATAACATTTTAAATCAATTTTTAGACCTTCAAATCCATCAGCATGAAACTGACCTGTATGTGTTTTCTAACTCTGACTATTCTATTCTTCTCCAGTTAAGTACAGAGTCTTCTCAATGACTCCTGATCTGCGGCCCCTTGACCAGAGTGGGATCTCTGTTGAAATCATTGTAAGTACTTCCAACAGTATCTCTATTCAACAGAATATTACATTGTTATATATTCTATTGAGCATAATATTATATTGATACAGTTTAAGATTAGGGTTAGTATTGCTAAGTATTAGTATGGGTAAGTATTGATATTTGTTTGATATTATTTTACAGTTACATTAACAGACTAATTTTGGTACATGTGTCTATTCTGATAACATGCAACATCTACTTTCAAGTCAAAAAATTGCAAAAACATTGCTCTGTGTCTTGTCTTCATATTTTAGTGTTTTAAACATTTTTCCCAATTTTCAACAGTTATCTTAATTTATTTAGTATTAGTAAGCTGTGCGTTTGTTGAACATGCGGGTAGAGAGAGTGTTATTTTAACTATTCTTTTGTGTACAAGCCTTTGTTTTGGCTGGCACATTGCTGAAGCTAATGCAGCTAGCGGCAGCGACCCAGCAGTGCTACCAACTTAGTGACTTTGTCGCCATTTCTGACGACTTTCCAGACCCCTTTAATGACTTTTTTCCCAAAAAGCACCTAGCGACAAATCTAGCGACATTTTTGACAAATCTTAGCTACTTTCTGTACAACTTTGTCATCAATATTCCCTGCAGATTAGCCTGAGACCCAGCCTGCTCTGCGTCCGTCCATCCAGGCGCTCGGAAAGGAATGATCTGCGCATGTAGTATGACGGTCACATTGACTGACCAATCATAAACCTTTCTTGGTTGATCTCACACACTCACAAAACAAGTTGTATTACAAGTAGAAGAATGTGTTATATTTTTAAGCAAAGTAAAAAAGAAATCCCTCTCAGGTATATAACACAGATCTTTCTTTTAGAAGCCACACACGAACACAAACATAGTCTCTTTCACCTTCCAAACCTCTACTTTCCTTCCATTTTTAATTCTGATTCTGAAAACAACAACGAGGCGTGATGTGGTGATGTCATTTATATGCAAATTAGTGCGTGTCATCATCTAGTGACTTTCTGGGTAAACTTCAGCTACTTTCTGTAGGAGATAGTTGGCATCACTGTTTCGTTTGGTTGCCAAGACGACAGTCGTCTTTGAATCTCCCCCACAGTGCGGCATAGGACCACCATTTAGGAACCGCGAGCAAAGAAATCGACACAGATTTCTTGTCTGGGACAGAGCAAAATCGTGCAGTGTATAACGGGTACACATGTGTTGCACTGTGTCAGAAACCACATAAGCGAGTGATGTTTGTTTGGCTTAATTTGTAGTACGGGGGAAAGTGTAAATTTGTTAGCGAGACATGTGCTTTCACAGTCGCGCCCTTGTGCAGAAGGGTGTGTAGGCTGCAGGCTGATAATGTGAGGAGATTTACGGCCGTGGGGAGCAGGTTTACAGGGTGTCTGAACCGCTGGGTTTTGGCTGTGCTCCAGACAGGAGAGACAGGAGAGGCAGCTCGCTGGCATGGAGACGTCCTCCAGCTGGCAGCGCGCGCACAAATGTCATTGTTCTTCCTCACATAATCACCAATTTATAACCGCGTGTAAATAAATGAATAGCTGGGTGACAATTTGCCTAATTTTTCTCTCACTCCAAATTCAGTCGATCGAAAGTTTGCTTATTTAGTTTTAGCACCAGAGCTACGAGGCTAATACTAACAGGTAAAGGAAGCTTAACCCCCACCACTAAGCATCAATCTGTCTTCCTCTCCCTCATCTTCCTGTTAGGTCTGTTTCTCCCTTTCTCTCTCTCACTTCCCTCTCTCCTACGCTTTATTTCTTTCTCTGTCCTTCTGCCCCCTCTCCACCCATCTCTTTCCTTCCCTCTCTCTGCTTTCCTCTTTCCTCATCTTTCTACCTCCCCTCTCCTTCCCCTTCTCTCTCTCTCTCTCCCCATGTCTCAGCTCCTCTACTTCAACCTTTCTTTCTTTCTCTGCCCCTCCTTCCTTCTCTCAACCTCTCTTTTTTTTCCCATCTCTCTCTAGTATTTTCTCTCTCTCTCCAGCCCTCTTCTTCCCCTTTCTCTCTTTCTCTGCTCCCTCCATCCTTCTCTCCATCTCTTTCTTCTCCATCTCTCTCTCTTGCTCTCTGTTATAGTGTTATCTATGCTGGCAGTATCTCAATGGTTTAAGGGGTGAGTGAATGTGCCCCTCAGTGAACTCATGGATGATGAGAGGGGTGTGTTGAGTCAGTGGAAAGGTCACAGTGGATCTTCTCCCTTGTTTGTTACATTTTCACGAAGTGCGTTAAGCGTTTCTGTGAGCAGCAGCAGAGAGACGAGCTTTAGCGCATCAAGTCAGAGGGTCGATGGAGTTCTCTATCTGGTAAGACCAGCAGTTCCACTCAAAAAGTGCAGTTTAAGTGCTACAGATGTGTAAACACTGATAATAAACACTGTGAGTGTGTTACAGATGTGTAAACACACTGGTACTAAACACTGAGTGTGTTACAGATGTGTGAACACTGATAATAAACACTGCGAGTGTGTTACAGATGTGTGAACACTGATAATAAACACTGAATGTGTTACAGATGTGTAAACACACTGGTACTGAACACTGAGTGTTACAGATGTGTAAACACTGATAATATACACTGAGTGTGTTACAGATGTGTAAACACTGATAATAAACACTGAGTGTGTTACAGATGTGTGAACACTGATAAACACTGCAAGTGTTGCAGATGTGTGAACACTGATAATAAACACTGCAAGTGTTACAGATGTGTAAACACACTGATAATAAACACTGCAAGTGTTACAGATGTGTAAACACACTGATAACACTGTGAGCGTGTTACAGGGTTTTTTCAACCCTGTGAAACATTTTGGCTAAATGTATAAATCTAAATAAGTTCGGTGTCTGAAATTTGCTAGTTTAGATTTAGCTCAGAAGACACAAGAGTATCTAACAAATAAAGTAAACTTAAACCATGAGGATGGTGCTAGCTGCATGACGTGGTCATTCATCTGAAATACGCTTGTTTAGGTGGTCTCTGACACTGTACAACTCTACAAACATGGACAAAAGGGAGTTAGCATGGCTAAAAACAGCAGCAAGTCCATTTCATCCTTGTGTCCATTTTATCACGGCAAATTGTATATGTGACACCGTATACATCCTGGCTGATTGACTCCATTTTGAGATAAGGGGGGAAAACTGTGTACATTTGATTTATTGCCAAACTTTCTCTTTAATGAAGCCTCACCGGCTGAGACAATGTCATGTCTTGTAGGAGCTCTGCAGGTCCCGTAAGGAGCCAGGCCAAGTCTCTGTTGATGGAGTGTATGTTGATGGAGTGTGTGTGCGTGTGTTGGTGGCTCAGAGCCGCAGGTGTGAGGTGGCAGAGCTGACACACACCCCTCCGGAATGAGAATGGATTGCGGTGACACAGCGTCCCTCTGATGAAATGGCTATCAGACTGTCGACCGAACAAGCTTTTAAAGGAAAATGTCTTCGTCCTGACTATCGGGAGGAAAATTTAACAAGGGGCCCAATGACTGACACACACACACTTACACACACAGACAGACACACACACACACACACACACACACACACACACTATAGTGTGTATTCCTGTCTTTGTGGGGAGGTCTTCTGTGGGAATGTGTAAAACCTAACCTCAACAAACAATAGATCCTCCAGTTTCTCTAATCAGTGTCATATTTTCATTCAGTGTCATATGTTTGTTCCCCATTAAGAAAAAACTCAAACTCACACAATTTTTTGTTTTCCCTAGTTCTCTGGAAGCCTTTGGGACCGACAGTAGACAGAAAACAATACACAGATGTACACTTGCAATCCATGCAGTTCCACAAACACATTTTATCCATCAATCTCACCTCTGTCACAGCAAAGACCCTCTTCCCACATGGGACCACTTTGTACCACTTGTCGTGCAGCATATCCATGTAGCCGTCAGACTTGTAGCGGCTAACGTACTCGGACACATTACGGGTCAGAGGAGAGTTCTGGGGCAAACCGATGCCGTATCCTGAGAAGAAGAGAGTATATTACGTATTATACAATGTTATTTAAATTAAATTGATTATTCTTGACTGTATATCCTCTCCCAGTGGTGAACCTTGACTATAGAAACTTTTTCAGGAACTGTGCTGTACCTCAACTGCACTGCGATGGTATGGAAGTTGCAGCACGCTTTTTTTTCCCAGTGTATTTGAGTCCAGTAACTGTGTTTCTGATGAGATAGCAGAGCAGTTCTCTGGCCGGTCTTCATCTCAAAACCACATCCATGGAATCAAACCAACACAAAGGTTTTCTGTCAGAGCTGCTTTTATTATTGCGGTCTTCTTTTATTTATAGTCCTGTTTGTGTTCTTGAATTTTTTTTCTGCATTTAATTTTTTCTCTGTGGCCTAGTGGTTAGGGAGATATATACATATAAATGTGTATTAGAGCTTTAATGTAGCATTTATACAGTGACTCCTTCAGTAAAGAGTCCAGGCTCAGAGCTGCCACTTGTATTCAAAGTCAGTGACGTATCTAAAAGTTCTAGAAGGCCTAGAGTGACATTCTGTCTCATGAAATTGGTCCCGCCTACAGTAAATCAGAACATAATTGGTTAATTTTTCTTCCTAATAATGCAGGACTTCAGTCCAGCTCTTGAATGAAATGAGTCATACTGCAGAATATGCTAGTTTAAATATAACCATAATTATGCTGCGGTAAAGGGCACTGGACAGCGCTTGCCTATTTGACTAATTACCTATTGAACCTCCACAAAAAGCACACAAGCATTTCAGAACAGAGACAGTGACAGGCACCGGGACACTGACAAGGACAGAGACAGACAAAATGACAAGGATAGGGACAGAGTCACACCCAGGGACTGGGACTAGACCAGAGACAGACTCGAGGACACAGGCAGTGACAGAGACCGTGACAGGTTACAGGGATTGTAAAAGGTTGAGGCATGTTTGGATACAGCATCTTGAACAAACTTGAAGAGGGAGTAGAAAAGGACCAGGAATTAATTTGGATATAGCAACAAGAACATTTTTGCAGGTGGGACCAGGAATGGTCTAGAAGGCACCAGAAATGGATGCAGAACTAGAAACAGTCATGGAGATGGAACTGCGAATGCATTAGGAGATAGGACCTGGAAGAGACAGGAGGAGGACTAATCTTTGAGGTGGCACCAGGATTGGACTCAGGGGCAGGACTTGGAATGGTCTTGGAAAGAAGAACAGGAATTGACAAAGGCAGGACTAGGGATGGATTTGGATATAGGAACAAGCACGGACTTGGAATAGTCTTGGAAATACCGTGAAACAGGAGGGACGAGGAATGCACTTGGAGATGGACCTGGAATTGACAGGAGCAGGAGTGGTCTTGGAAGCAGGACCAGGACTAGTCTTTTGAGGCGGCACCAGGACTGGACTCAGAGACAGGACTGGGAACGGTCCTGGAGAGAACAGGAACTGACTGAAGCAGGACCAGGGATAGATTTGTGGGCAGGACTAGAAGTGGTCTTGCAGCCGGTCCCAGAATGGACTTGCAAAACTGGACCAGATGCAGGACTATAGACAACAGGGCAGCCAAGGCACCGCTCAAAGGGACAGAACTGGGGAAAACTGAGGGCTCGGTTGAAGGCGAAGTCGGGTGCACGAAACTGGACAGGTTTGGAAAACTGGTGTGTGTTCAGAGAAACAGGAATGAGCGCTCGCTCAGTAAAGCGGGGATGAGTGTGTATTCAGCCTGTCATTCTGCTGTCAGCCACAAACACACGGCTCGCACACATATTTTTATCAAAGCTTTCGCCTCACTGTGAACCCACACACCACTTCTGTCAAACAAACACTCTCTCTCTAACACACACACACACACACACACACACTGTTCTCCTCTCATCTTCAGTCCTGTCCTCCACTCACCTACACGTGCACACATATTTGCACATACACATTTCTCTCTTCTCTTCTTTCCTCTTTTCGCATCTTCTCCTCTCACTTCTTTTCTCTCGGCCGCATTGCTCTAGTCATACAACAAACAACCCTGTGTTTTTGAATGTTTCTCTGGTGTTTGTGAGGTGACAGAGCTGGCTCCGTTCTGCAATATCCTTAATGGAGTGAATTTGAGCAGTCATAAATGCTTCAGGACTCTATAAAACGGTGGCTGAAGGATTTTCCAGTTGTTTCTGTGTGCACAGAGCATGGCTCTGCAGTGCCTTCTTTTGATTAGCCCTGACTCCATTAGCCCAGGCTTTATCATAAGGTTTGCAGAGACTCCAAGCTGTTAATTGAATGGCCTGCTGTTTCATTCCAGCTGCTGGACAGCTCTTATTGACCACCTCCCATCGGTAAAGCCCCTCAGCACAAAAGGATTGTCTACTGAAGAACAATAGTGGGAGTGCAGTGGTCAGGTTTATATGATTCTGCAAAGCTGTGCTTTTATTTCCATATTGTCATGATCCTATATATATATATATATATATATATATATGTATATATATATATATGTATATATAAATAGCGAGAGAGAGAGAGAGAGAGAGAGTTTAGATAGATACGTTTTTCTTTTATAACTTTAATAAATAAGATTATGGTCACCATTCAAGTATAAGCATATAAGCTTATACACCGACCACCTTAAGTCCAGGTCTTATACCTTCATTTGAAGTACCTTATACCTTCTCATAAAGCAAAAGAGGGATGAGACAAATATTAAGAATGTTGAAAGTTTCACAAATTGTACTTTTCACTCAAACTGTTCGGCTAAATTGTTCTAACATTTAATACATTAACATTCCTGCTCACATTTCATTCTGTAAGGACAAGTTTGGACAGGTCTTTCAATAGCACAATTGATGAAAAGAGTAAAGATGTGAAGATTTATCTTTCTGCAGAACCGGACTGTACAATAACTGCAACAATAACTTACCATCGAATTCAGATCATAATAACATACCTCCTCTTTTACTCACATACTACCGTGGTCTGGACATTTACAACCTACACTTTACACACAGTTTCTCCACTCAGTTCAGTGAAACTAAAACAAAGAGTGAAGAATCTGAGCTGTAAGGGAAAACGACACACACACACACACACACACACACACAGACGACAGATGCGAAGCACAACCTGGTCATACACAGCAGTTTCACTTTCCACAAGACACATCAGATTCACTTCAGATGGAGCTGAATAACTGAAATAATTTAGAGATTGATTAGTTACAGTTTGGTCCTGTTTCTGTATTAACACCTGATGACCATTTGAATACATTTTGTCCCTCCATCAGGTTTGGTCCCTTCTGTTGACATCCTTGATGAACGTGTCATACCCTGCTGAAGGAGTGGAAGCATGTAAGTGAGTACATGCTAAAAAGTAGTTTTCCTATTAAAATCACAACAGGGGGCAGAAAACAGGCTGATAACACTACAGGCAAATCCATTCATAATCCTCATGATCAGGCAACCCGAGGGAAATACAAGAGAAAACAGAGCAGCTAAAGCCACTTATTTTGTAATTTAAGTGAATCTGAGAATAGATCCAAGCAGATCTGTGAATTTAATCCAGTATGAATCTCCAGGTGTAGTTAGCCTGTCTATTCTGATCCCACAGATGAATTACTGTAGAAAAAAATGTTGAAAAGTTCATCTTGGCTGTGAAAGAAAGGTCTAAGAACACAAAGTGATTCACTGCGTATGGGGCTGTGTAGCTGCAGACCAGTCAGAGTACCCATGCTGACAAACATTCTTCAGGAATGGGTTGAGGAACATGACAAGGACTTCTAGGTGTTTATTCTCAAACTGATTGAGCATCTGTAGGATGTTCTGTGCAAACTAGTCTGATACATTGAGGCCCCACCTCGCATCTTACAGGACTTAAAGGATCTGTTGATAATGCAGATACCATCAGCACACCTTCAGAGGTTGATTTTTCCTCAAATATGTTACATTCAGTGAATAAACAGTACTTTTGTATTAAACTGTGCAGTCTTCAAAAACAATGTGTACTTTTTTACACTTACATGTCAATACATGTCTTTTGGCCAGAGGAGCCCAAGCTTTTGTATACAAATGTATGTAATTGCTCTCTTTTCTGATTGGCTGCTCTGTACTCTGCCATATTCAGCAGCTGGTGGCCTAGAGGCTAAGGCCCTCGCCCTGCGGTCAGGAAGCTGTGGGTTCGAACCCTGAGCTGTGGGTTTGAACCGCTGAGGTTCCCATGAGCAAGGCTGTGCTGTTCACACGGTGTGCTGTGGTGTGTTTACATATGAAAGAATGGTCACTTTCACTTCACTTCTAACTTCAGCATGGATGGGGCTAAACTGCTGATGTAAATGTTTTGTATTCGTGACATCAGAAAAACAGGTTCTTAGTTTCCATATTTAAAAAGGTGAAGTGTTATTATACTGTTTCTATACTATGTATATATTTATATATTATGTCAAGCTCTTCTCTTTTAAAAAGTGAACAAAATTCCATTTTCTTTTAAATGGGTTTTTCAAATACATTTCATTGTGTGTTTTTTTTTTTTTTTTTTAAAGAAGTACAATTATTTCCCAAATTTGCTCTGACTATCCATTTACCTTCGATGGCGAAGGGCTTGCCCACGGTCAGCAGCTTGCAGTCGGCGTCTATGGACACCTCGTAGTCCAGCAGAGCTTTATCCATGATGAAGGCGTCCAACTGAGCCGGATCTGTCCTTCAACACAAGAGCAGAGCGGTCAGACACACCCACACTCACTCACAAACACACACAACCACATGCACACACGGCTAATGAGCTTCGGCTAATTACAGAACAAATGTTTACACTGAACAAAGGGGATTGACTAAGTGTCTGCAGCTTTACTGTCAAAATATTAATCTTTATAATCTAGCTCTAATCAGAACTACCTGAAGCTCCTGAAATCTCATCCACTCAATTAGATGTCTTATATCAGGAGTGTGAATTTAAAAACTGCTCCATGTACAGCAAGTAACGTAAATGTAAATAAAATCATCTGCCTTTCCAGTTTTTTGTCCGACTGCAGCTACAAAGCAGAAGGCAGCAGATGCTCTTCGGCCGACGAAGATATTGAGATGTACACTAAATGGCCAAAAGTATGTGGACACCCCTCCAAATGATTAAGTTTTAGTTGTTTCAGCCGCAGCCATTGTACATATAAATACGTATAAAGAATCTTTAAATGCGGCACTGCTGCAACTTTGCCACAAGTCAATTCGGGGAGTATTTTGCCTTGATAGATATCAATGTCAATGTCAAGTTTATTTATATAGCACTATTATAACAACAGAGTTGATCAATGTGCTTTACAGTAAGGTAAAATCAAGAAAAGCAGACACAACATGGACACAATAAAAGAACAGACAAACACAGATAAAACCCTTACAGCACATTCCAAAACAGTCTTTAAACGAGTCTTAAAACGCTCTAGTGAATCTGTATTTCGCATATTAGAATACAGGTTATTCCACAGTCAACTGTAAGTGCTAGTATTAAGATTATGGAGAGTTCCAAATGGCCTCTGGAAACAAAATCAGCACAAGACCTGATTGTTGGAGTTTCCAAGCCGAAGATCACTATGTGCAATTTTGTTTATGCCTTCAGTGTTAATAAGAAGGCTGACTGTAATTACTGTATTCTTCAAATGATATGTGATATCCGTTCATTTACTCCTTAAAGCCATATATCTGTCCTCCAAACTGTAGACAGCAGCATTGCTAATGCAGGACTTGATAATCAAACTCATACTCCTAGTACTAGAGTGCGGAGAAGTGTTTAAAGTCAGTGCTGGTTTGAGCCTGTTTTGGTGACTTGAAAAATAGTAATGCATTGCAAAGGCCAATTATGGTGGTTGGTTTAACTGGGATTTTGACTGGTTGTTGTCAGAAATATAATGTTGGATGAGTCATGCATGTAACGAGTGCAATTACATTTTTTCAGATGTGCATTCTTAAAAGTTTAATATTCATATAAAATTAAGCTCTCATTGACAAAAGTGGTTGGGCAGAGGCCTGCTGGGTGCAATCACAGCACCGCCACTGTGTGAGCCATAGTAAAGCACTTCATGAGCTGGACCTGTGCAGAAAAATGAAACTCCCAAAATGGGATTAGGAACTTAATGTTACTATAAGTACTGTAGTAGCAGTAAAAGTACAAGTAAATTATTACCATGTGAAAATACTCAAATGGTACGTGGCACTGAGTGAGCGGAATTATTTCCTACACATTTCCGGCTTTTCCGAGATGTACATTTGAGTAAGAGTACAGCACTGCAACACCGTCCATCCATCCATCCATCCATCCATCCATACACCCACACATCCATCTATCCATCTATCCATCCAACCATCATTTGGGGTAATTTTTAGACCAAATAACAGTATCTGAGGTTTATCATCTTTGGAAATTCAAGCTTAACCTGGATTTGGGCAGCCAGGCCTTTAAACTGTGCTGGTTATTGGACAATTTACAATTGTTTAATATTTCTAAGATTTCACGGTTAGAAAAAGGTCTGTTTGCTTCCATAATAGCCTTGTAATAACTGTGTGCTTTTCACACAGCTGAGGGTCTTTAACTCAGCAGAGAGCGCTGATGGATAAGCACTTAGAGCAATGAAGGACAGACAGATAGTAAATGTGGGGAAAAAATTGTTAATTATTTTATTCGGGAACTGAAAAGTGAAAATATAATTAGGAATTTTTCTCTTGATGAGTTTCTTCACCTTAGAGAATCTCATCTTGGTGCCTGCAGGACAGATAATGGAGATCCCAGAAGATAGGACTGTTACACAACCGGCATCCGGCAATATCTGACAACAAAACCTGCTGAGGAAACCAATCTGACAGAAAAGTAGCCCAGGGTTTCTGGCACTGTGGAGGTTCTTCACCCAGGATGTGAGCGGTAAAGATGCTGACATTGTTATATGTCTCAGGAGACATGAGAGGAAAAAAACAGCATCAGTCATAAAAAGAAGGGAAAGTGCAGAAATACTTTACTGAGAGCGTGTGTATGCAGATGGTTGGGTGTGTTGTGTGTGTGTGTGTGTGTGTAGGTTGGGGGGGGATTGTAAAAGAGAGACAGCGAGAGATTGCGAGATAGCGTTAGACAGAGAGACAAAAGGAGGTTGTGTACTCTAGGGAATTTTCTGTTTCTGCTAAAGAGAACCTCTGGCCTCCCGCGGTGGGTTTAGAGGATTTGGGGGGTGACTGCCGCTGCCTCTTTTGCAGGTCGCGCTTCTCTCAGGGGCTAAAGAGACAGTCTTACAAGTGTCAGGATTACGAGAGCAGCTGCCTCTTCCAGCCTCCTCTCTGCTCTCTCTTATTTGAGAGCCAAGATCTGTGTGATGCCTCTAATTCCGCTCTTACAAAGCAGGGAGCGATTCTGCAAAGACTCCAGGGTAAATCCACATCACTTCTTTAAGGAATAGTTTTGCACCTCTCCAAACTCTGTCATTTTTCTCTTTTTCATAAAATCTCATTTTCATAGAAGTTGTCAAGCCTCACACCAAGTGTCTATTTCTGCTGTGTAATCTCCTTTAATACTATAATGTTTTGATATGTAAAGCTCTAACAGAGACCTTTTTAAACTAGAAATCAAATGAATTAGAATGTACAACAAAAGGCATTTTATAGTTATTCCAAAGAAATATGTCAATAATAAACGTTTCTATGGTGATATGAATACGATGTGTGTGCATGTTTGCTCAAAAATCTCAACATCCAACAATAAAGGCAGCATGGAGCTTCTTTTATATAGTGATTCATAGTGACACACAGAAAGCTCCATTTCCAAACACTAATTCATTGTACTATGACCAACATGGACACACGCGCGCGCGTCTGTAGAATGTTACTTGTATTAATTTGTTTTTAGTTTAATTTAGTATATTTAGTAATATTTAGTCACTGCTCATCTTAAGAGTTTTTAAATATTTTTGCAGGATTTTTGCATGGTATTGTTATGTGTCCCTGCCTCTCATCCACTGACCCCAGGATAGGCTTCGGATGCCTGCGGCCCCAGTGTGGACTACGCGGTTACGGAAAATGAGTGTTATATGTATGTATAAGTTTTTAAGCAAGTTAAATAGATATTTCTAAAATTTGTTCTAAATGACGTTGGACTGTTTTTGTTGTTCTATTCACTATTCTTCGTGCAATGTAAACGCCACATGGCATGTTCAGTTGTCATATAAAGATGAAGGGTAATCCATAAGAGCCCTTCAGGGTGTGCGGTAAATACTCGTTCTCTTCCTCTGGTGGTTGGGTGAGTTGTTTCATTTCATCATAAGCTTCACAATGTTCTGATCAGTGGCCCCTGGGCATCTCATGCTGGACTTTGCAATTACTGAACAATACTCCCTCTCTGCCTTCTTGAAGATATGGATCAAAGTCTTCTTTTCCCCCTTTATTTGCTGGGGACTGCGCTGCGCATGACTTGAGTGTGTGATGCTCTTCTCTCGGGTTCTGCGGTTTCAGTTGCTCTTGTGGATATTTTTTTTTTAACTGAACGCCTAATAACTGCGGTTGCTGCCAGAGCTCCACTGCCTCGTAGTCCTCGGTCATTTCCGGGAAAAGTTTACTCACCCAGACAAAGTCTCATAACAGCCAAGTTTTGATCTGCCATCTGAATGTAATTCACTTTTTCTCCCTTTGGTAATATCTAATTTACTGCACTGAGCTGATAGCTAACTCTCACCCAGGACTCCTCATGATAAGAGCTTAGGAGAGGGGGAGGGGGAGAGAGAGAGAGAGAGAGAGAGAGAGAGAGCGCGAGTGAGAGAGAGACAGAGGGAGATAGAAAGAGAGAAAAACCGAAAGAGAGAGAGAGACAGAGAGAGAACGACAGAGAGATAGAGACAGAGAGAGAGAGAAAGAGAAAGAAAGAGAGAATGGGGGAAAGAGAAAGACACAGCGAGAAAGACACACTGGCCACTTTAAAGGTAGAGAGAGATCTATTTATTATGTAACCAAATGAATGTGTGAATGAATGAATGAATGACCTTTGACGGGCAGCACGTCCTCCCTTTACTTCAAAGGCTGCAGACTAATAGTCCAAAAAATGATGCCCTATGTGCTTTCCTTAACACTTTCCACCTTGATGGAAAACATCATGAGGTGAAGCAAAGGTGTGAAGGAATTCATGAGGACTTAGGAAAAGATCCGCAGTGCTGAGATAATCTTCATTTACACTCGGCTCTGTAATCGCGTGATGGCAGATGTGGGTCTACTGTTATCCATAAATTCAAATTCTGGGAGAATAAGCCTCTTTTTCTAAAGTTTATGAGAGAATGTAGAAAAATATGATGCTTTTTATGTGTAACCTTCTTCCTCTGGTGCTAATGTTTTTATTTATTTTCCACTTATCCTTTGTGTGTTATTCATGCTTTGATAATAATAATAATAATAATTATAACATTTTGGGAAAAACTATTGTTGCTCCTGCAGGAAATTGTGGGATGGTAAACAGTTCTGTTTCTCTACTGTGAGTCCCACCTTCCTAACCCAGCCTTGGCTGTTTCTTGCTGACTTGTGATTGGCTGGAGCTCCATCTGAATTTGTGAATCACCAAAGCTAAGTACAGCAGTTTGTGTGGATGTAAGAGAGAAAAGGACGAGCTTATACTAACAATTCTGTGCTTGAAAATATGAAACACATATGGTGGTGATTCAGTAAGAGACCGATGTTACACGGTATACTGATACTCAAATATACCATGATACCCCATACCTGTAATTTATGATGTGAATACAGTTAACAGTTTTTTTTTTTTTAGAGTTAGCATTTTTTGAGTTTGTCAAAATGAAACCCACGCCCTTGCAGCCAGTCCGGGTTTTAAGCTCATTGGCCACAGCAGGTGTTGGAGCTTGTGGCTGGAACTAGACTTCTCAAGAAGGTGAATCTCCAGGACCAGGGTTGGTGACCACTGATTTAGAGAATTCGACCAACTCTTTTCAGGGTTGCTACTTAAATACTTCTGTCATTTACTTGTTTTGGTTAAAAACCACCATAAGCAATGAAATACTATTCAGCTGCACCATTATTTGAATGATTTCAAGACCCTTTGTCATCCTACCGCACTTTTTCATCCATCCGGTTCCTCCCAGATCTACTGGACTCTTACTTGAGAGTGGCGACCCCATCTGGTGTGGTGGGTTTGTTGAAGCGTCTCATGTACTCGTGCATCTCAGGGAAGCTTTTCTTCATGTAGTCCTCGGCGCTGCTCTCCCGAACCGTCCCGAAGCGAAATCCCAGAGACGGGTGGTGGAGCTAAGGACAAGGACATGGACAAAAAAAACCCCCAAAACAAGTTATATAGTTACTAATGTTCAAGAAACAAAAAACAGCATAAAATCTCACATTTCACTCATCTCAATTCAATAATTTCAGTACAATTCAAGGTTATTATTAACAAAACACAAATATAACACAAGCAACTGTTTACACAGCAGTGGGATATAGATTTTTTTTTGTTTTTAGCGTTTAAAGTATCTTGGGAGCACATACTTTGGTGAATACTATTATGATTTTTGATGCAATTTCAGTGTTCTGGAATCACAACCACCATCTTCAGATCGATGCAAAAATGCTTTTTTAAAAACATTTTTTACAAACCTGGAAGTAAGACTAGCTTTAGCTGAATCAACTGCAGCTCAACATCCAAAAGACAAAAGAACTGGACTTGCGAAGATCTCGATCTCCTGTCACTCCCCTGTCCTTTAGAGGGGTGGATGTGGAGATTGTTCAGGACTACAATTACCTGGTGTACACATTGACAAGAAACTGGACTGGTCTAAGAACTCTCTGGACACTTACAAGAGGGGTCAAAGTAGGCTGTACTTCCTACATAGACTCCGATCTTTTAGAGCCTGTAACACCATGTTGCGGATGTTCTACGAGTCTGTTGTGGCCAGTGCCATTTTCTATGCAGGGGTGTGCTGGGGATGCAGCATGAAAGTGAACATGAAGAGACTTAACAAACTGATCAGGAAAGCTGGCTCAGTGCTGGGTGAGGAACTGGACAATATGGAAACTGTGGCTGAAAGACTTCAGTCCATCATGGACAATGTCGATCACCCACTCCACAGTGTGGTGAACGAACTGAGAAGTACTTTTAGCCACAGACTCACCAGCTTAAACTGCTCCAATGAACGCCACAGAAAATCCTTCCTTCCCACCGCCATCAGACTCCTCCCTCTGTCACACATCAACACAATAATCTGTGCAATAACCTGCTTGTTGTATATTTTATTATTGGGCTAAAAAACTATAATGGTTTGATGGACCATGTGCATTATTTTTGCTATAATGTGCAACAGTCTACTATGTGCAATATTGTGCAATGTTCTTACCGGGTGCTAAAACATTATCATTATGTGCAATATCATGTGACATTTTCTAAATGGATGCTATATCAATTAATTACTTGCAATATCTTATGTGCTATAGTCTTCACGTGCAATATTACTTTTTCATTACTTAATATTACTACGGATTGCAATAACTTACTCTAAACTACCATTTGTGTCAGTAGTTTTTCACTCATCTCTGTTACTTAGTATTTATACCAAGCATTTCTGTATATAGCATAGGATATTCATATATGATATTCATATTGATATATTTGCATATTTTTATTCTACAAATTTTTATTTAGATTTTATTTAGACTTTATACAATACAGTTACTGTCTCTGTGTCTCTCTGTGCTGTGGCAGTCATTACATAAGCAATTTCCTCTGGGATCAATAAAGTTTTCTGATTCTGATGTACAGTGTTTTCTGTGAGTTTTGACTTTGATTGGCACTTTTATATTGAAAAGGCAGAGGCTCAAACTTGTCATGAATTGACTGTTTTGGTATACATTTATTCACGCAGTTCTTAATGAAGTCCATTGTCGCAGCAAAGCCGACACGGATGAGAGAAGCAACCCAATAAAGGACAAAGAAACTGTACTTTTGCTCAAAATAATCTCTTGCAAGAGGAGACCCGAATCCTTCCCAAGGCGTCAGGACCAATCTCTTCCAGCCTTAGTCCAGATCCAGTCTGCCAGACAGAAAAACATACATTCTTATAGGAATTCGTTACCATGTGATTCTGTAAAGCCAACGCCCCAGGGCCCGTCCAATTGGAAGTCAGGAAGCTCCTATTAGCTTCTGTTCCAGGTGCGAATATTTTGCCGTCCCCCCACCCGGACATTAGGTCCCAAGAATGACCTTCCAAAAGCACATTGTAGCTTACCGTAAGTTCCCCTTTGTTATGTCTATTTCTCTGTCCCTGGAGACAGAGTAGCCTTGCGGAAAACTACACAGAACTCATTAAAAGCCACTTAAAGAATCAAATAATGAATAAATGAAAGAATACATGATTAAAATAAAATGAAAATGTAAATTTCTCCAACACCATGACCACAGTGGTATCCTTGTCCTGGTCAGCAGAGAAGTTTCTGAACATGCTCCAGTCCACAGTCTTAGCAGTCCTGAAGTTGTTCCTCTGGTGTCCAGCACTGCCCACTTTTCTGTCTGCTCACGCTTGAGCTTGGCAAAACAAGTAGCAGCATGGAAAGATGGTCTGATGAACCGATGGTGTGTGGTCTGACAGGCTGCTAAATGCCGTAAATGTAAATCCATGGTATGTCAGGCCAAGGGGCGTGATCTGACAGTATGATGAGGTGTGGCCTGACAGACTGATGGGCATGGTCTAATAGGCTGAGTAGTGGATATGGAAGAGGGTAGTATGCTTCTTTGTGTGGAGTGTAGCAGTGGTTAGCAGTGGAGCATGTTGGTGCCCCTTCTGGGGCAGAAGACATGCTGGTGGTATTTAGGGTAAACATTTGTAAAGTTGGCCTGATTAAAACTGGCAGACATAATGAACAGTTCATCTGCGTTTGCATCCTCGTATCCAGCAATGATGCGGTACACTCACGGGGTTGATAGGATTAAAAACAACAGTCACGAACTACAGAACTCTCTGAACATGTTGAACCATCAGCACTTCATCAATAAATGCTGAAGGTCTGGACTACAGTTCTGTGAAATAACTTTAACATGCCATAAGTTGTTAATGAGAAAGGATAAACCTCCTCCACTCTTCTTTACCGTGCTACACAGGGTGCCTGCCTCAGAAGCTCCCAGGTGTGCCACGACTGTGTTATGGGAGAATAAACAACAAAGATTGAAACCCTGTTAAGTGTCACATCTCACTGAACTGTTTTGCATATTTTAGGAGTGTTTGTTGATCATAGGTAATCAGATACTAAACTGGTTGAAAAAATTTCATTTTATGAAATCACCCACAGATCTTGTGTCCTGCCTTGGTTCTCTGATGCCCCCTTGTGGCTTTCCTATCCATCGCAGTGCCCTTATGTTGCATTTGTCTGAAATGAAAATGAAGGGTTTTTTTACTTTTATTATCCACACACTTCATCGAAATCTTTGATAAAAACTTGCATTCACTGGTATGTGATGAAGTTCTTTTAATTATGCCATGCTGAAGCTGAAATGACAACTTGAAAGTTTTGTTTTTTTATTGTTTTGGTTACAAGGTTTGTTTTTTGTCAATGTCTTTCATTCAGTTAAACGAACTTGTGATAAAAATGTGCAAAATGTTACTTTTATACAAAATTATCACCATCTGAAAAGAACACAATACAAGATCAATACATTTAAAAATGACATTTTACAGCCTAGAATAAAAAGAAATATGCATGCATTCTTTGAGCAACTAGCCCTGCTCAAAAAAAGTTACACAAAACTACACTATAACATGAAAAAGGTTACACAATTGCCACATATTTTTAACATTACATTATTCACATTGTGCATGGGGAAAAATATAATTCATCCATCATCTAAATTGCTAATCCTAATCAGGGTCGAGGGACAATTTGGTGTCTCCACTCCATCTGGCATGCAGGTCTTTGGCCTGTGGGGAGAAAACAGAGCTCCTGGCGGAAACAGACAGACACTGAAAGAATCCCGGCTGCCCCGGCAGCGAATCTAACCAAGGACCTGTGAGATGACAGAGCTACTGACAAAATAATCAGAGCAGTGATAGTGTCCAGTCAACTAAAACTCTTCTTACACTAATAGTTTCTCTCCAGTGTGAATGCACAAGAGTACTGTTAGATTTGTTAGTACATAAAAACACTTTCCACAGTGACATGGTTTCTTTCAATTGCAAATGCACTGGTGCATTTTGACCTGATTATAGCCAGGTACACAGGTATATCTGAAAACGGTACTTCAAAAAAACCTAACAAAAAACAAAAAAATGGTACTTCCAAAAAAAAAAAGAAAAAAAAAAGAAAAAGAAAACAAGATTGCGTCCACACAAGCACGTTTTCAAAAATGTCTGCATCCATATGCAAACGAAAAATCACATCAAGACAACAGGTTTCGATATAACAAACCTATAGCAATGGTGACCAATCAAAAGCCTTGGAGGTGGGTGGAGTTGTTTCTGAATTAAGTTACTAAAAGTTACTAAAACGCAAGATAACATTGACTGGGAGTGTTATTAGTCGAAATACGTCGACATTCAGGCTTTTTTCCAAGGGCACTTCCAGTCTGAAACTTCCCAAGATTTTCCTCATCGCTCTACATCATTCTGCTCTACCTTTTCTCAGGGCTAAACTCAAGGAACATTGACAGGACAGACATTTAAAAAGGCTTTCAACTGAGACATCCATATAAAAGAAGACATCCATATAAAAAAGATCATTTTGGACATGATCAAGCAGAGGCAAACTACTGATCATTACAGTAAATTATCAGCAACTTTTCAGAGACTTACAAGTTTAATTGCAGACTGATGTTTTTGCAATTGTGTTAAATGATTAAATTTTTCGGGGTTTTTTTCCATTATTCTTTCATATTGTAAATGTGTGTTTAAATGGACCTGTTGAATTGTTAAATTGTTTAATTAGCTGTTATGCAGCCCCAACTTCTACAGTGTCTGTTTTTTTTCTTTCTAAAAAGTAATTTTTACTCTGAAAATAATTTTTAATTCTGAAAAGACAGCTAATATTGCATTACTTTGTCATTTTCAAGTGATGAGTTGGTTTTTGGATTTTGTATTATTTGTATTAGTTCAATATAGAAGAGTCTAAAAAGGGGGCTGTGAGTGATCACTAAAGATAAAACAAGGCTCATTACTATTGTTGTAGCAGACTCACAACATAAGGTTGGACAAAGCATAGAGCATATATAACTAAACAAATTTACCCTGTAAACAACATTTAACGTAACAGAATTAATCACACGGCATAGAATGTGAACAGGTTTGACCAATTGAAGTCACATAAATCGCAACTTTGGCCAAAATGTCCATTTTCACTGACCTAAAATGCAGTTTATATGTAGATGAAAGGCTCAAGTGCATAGAATAACGCATTTACATGTGGACAGGGCCTATACATAGTAAAATTCTTCCCACAATCTGTACAGTAATATGGATTCTCTCCAGAGTGAATGCCATGGTGTTTTTTGACCTGACTATATGTAGTAAAATTCTTCCCACAATCTGAACAGTGATATGGTTACACCCTAGTGTGAATGCGTTCATGTCTTTTTAAATTAGTTAGTTGGTTAAAACTCTTCCCACACTCTGAGCAGTGATACGGTTTCTCTCCAGTGTGATTATGCTGGTGTATTTTGAGCTGAAATAGTACGTTAAATCTCTTTCCACACTCTGAGCACTGAAACGGCTTCTCTCCAGTGTGAAGGCGCTGGTGTGTTTTTAAATTAGATATTTGGCCAAAACTCTTCCCGCACTCTGAGCAGTGATACGGTTTCTCTCCAGTGTGAATGCGCTGGTGTTTTGTAAGGGAACTACTCACTCTAAAACTCTTCTCACACTCTGAGCACTGGTATGGTTTCTCTCCAGTGTGAATGCGTTGGTGTATTTTGACCTCACTCTGTGTAGTAAAACTCTTCTCACACTCTGAGCAGTGATACGGTTTCTCTCCAGTGTGAATGTGCTGGTGCGATTTTAAACGATTTAATTGGTTAAAACTCTTCCCACAGTCCGAGCAGGGATAGAGTTTCTCTAGACTGTGAATGCGCTGGTGTTTTTTCAGATTTGATGGCGCATTAAAACTCTTTCCACAGTCAGAGCAGTGATATGGTTTCTCTCCAGTGTGAACGCGCTGGTGTATTTTGACTTGACCCTGTGTAACAAAACTCTTCCCACACTCAGAGCAGTGATACGGTTTCTCTCCGGTGTGAATGCGCTCATGATTTTTTAAATTAACTAGATGGTTAAAACTCTTCCCACACTCAGAGCAGTGATACAGTTTCTCTCCAGTGTGATTGCGCTGGTGTAATTTGAGCTGATTTAATTGGTTAAATCTCCTCCCACACTCTGAGCACTGATGCGGCTTCTCTCCAGTGTGAGTGCGCTGGTGTATTTTTAAAGCACGTAGTCGTTTGAAACTCTTCCGACACTCTGAACAGTCATATGGTTTCTCTCCTGTGTGAATGCGCTGGTGTGATTGGAGACTACTCTGTACAGTAAAACTCTTACCACACTCTAAGCAGTGATGAGGTTTCTCTCCTGTGTGTATTCGATGGTGTACTTTTAAAGTTGATAGTCGGTTAAAACTCTGGCCGCACTCTGAGCACTGATATGGTTTCTCTCCAGAGTGAATTCGCTGGTGTCTTTTGAGATTATGAATATGTGTAAATCTTGTCCCACACTCTGAACAGTGATGAGGTTTCTCTCCTGTGTGAATGCGCTGGTGCACTTTTAAAGTAGATAGTCGGTTAAAACTCTGGCCGCACTCTGAGCACTGATACGATTTCTCTCCTGTGTGAATGCGCTGGTGTCTTTTGAGATGATCACTATGAGTAAAATGCTTCTCACACTCTGAGCACTGGTAAGTTGTCCGTTTTCCTTTAATTTTTTGTGTCTGTCCATTAAGTGATGTGTCCATGTGAATGGTAGTAGGGGATGTTTTCTGTGGACAGGGGATTCTGGACATCACATTCTCACATTTAACATGTCCTGAGTTTAGTATGGTCACATATTCCTCTTGAGGCTCACATAAATCCCTCACTGTGGCATCCATTGAAGTTGAATGTGTAAGCTGGTGGGCAGTAGAAGACGACTTGTAGTTGGTCATTACTTTCTGTAAAATTAAAACTGGAAAGTTCAGTGCCAAGTACAACACAATAGTGAACAACACAGAATCCCAGTGACCCTCTTGAACTTATGGCTTTCTGTGAGAAAAACAAATTTGAGCTGAAAAAAAAAACAAAAAAACAAATCCCTCCTGCCTGTAGACAAGTACTTGATATGTTGAGGCAACTAATGAGACATGGGATATTGCATAGTGTCATGTGATGTTACACACAAGCTAGCAGAGATTCAGATGAAACGAGTGGTTAAAACTGTCAAAACAATTTTTAATCAATAGAAAATCACTGCTAGATTGTTAGCACCCTGTTAGCAGTGTTACATTATAGGTCCACATCACTTGTAAGTGCCTACAACCTATCTGAGCACTTTATATGCTAAGGGTTAAAATCTGGCCTATCCCTTCTAAAACCCCTCTGTCAGATTAGGAGAAAATGAGATGCTAAATAAAGTGAAAGTGACCATTCTTGGGAATCAAACTCACGACTTCCTGAACACAGGGCCAACACGCTAACCAGTAGGCTACCAGCTGCCCCCAATACTGATGGGTGGATGACCAAGCATGTTCAAAGAAAACAGTAGGTATTAATATTGAGTTAAGGACTTACGTTAAGTTGTGCATCTCACAGGCTGCTATAGCTTCTTTAAGAGACTCAAGAATTTCCCTCAGATAAATAAAGTTCTTTCGTATCTAAAAGAACAGGGGCTAGAGAGTAGGTGATGGAGTAAGACGTGTTTGGGTTGAGTTCCGGACCAACTTTTATTATACTTCATATCCCAATCAACATTATTTTTCCATTATCATCATCTTTAAAGAACTCTAAGGGATCACTGTAAATTTGACACGATTTTTTGCATGTGAAAATGGCAGTAAGTCTTCGAAAATAAACACAGCTCTAGGCCCAATGCCTCAGAGCAAATTTAATCTACAGGCCGCGACCACTCATCTACCTCACCTCAGGCGGCCTCTGAAGGAACGGCTATGGAATTGACCAAATGAGAACCACAACCAAAGAGGTGGAAGGCAGAATGTCTGTATGTTCAGACAAAATAGTTACACTGCAGATTGCCATAACCACTTTAAAAAAAGAGCTCAAAGAACTACAAGACAAATGTGAAGACATGGAGGACTGAAACTGGAAGAAACCAGAGATTAGTTCAACACTTTTTTTGGGGGTGGGGGGGAATCGTGATAAAAATCAATATCGTTCAATGTGGAAAAATATATCATGATCAATTTTTTTGCCATATATTTTTGCTAATGTATCCACTGACAGACTAAATGCTATATATGTCCGTGCTGTGACATGAAGAGCTAACCGCATGCATATTTCTTCATAATCCAGAGATAAAAACATACTTTTGGGATTATTTGGCCCTTAGTTTGGACTATCTTTGTACTGTTTGATCCCGTTGATGAACAGAATCATACACATATCATCAGAATCAGACCTCAAGCTAAATGACAGGTATATTAATATTACTGCATATGAAAGCATTTGAGAAATTACATGCACATAAAAGCTACAAATAATAAATTGTACAAAAACGTACTCCCTAAAAGCATTTAAAATGAAACATTCCCTTCTGTTCCTTTCCCCTAGAGGTGCAGCAGTGAAAAAGGTCCCCCTTAAACAGTTTCCAGCTGTGCCATTTCCGAACATTCTTTAGGCCAATTAAAATTTATAACAATAATAAACAGTTTTTGGTAGGAGAAGTGAAAGTGCTATAATTTACATCTGCTATAATGGTTCTGCTATAATGTGCTACTGTTCTGTTGTGTTCTATGTTGCACCAATGGTCCAGGAGGACGATATTTCGTCTCCCTGTGTACTTTATGTAGGGGAAATAATTATTTGATTCCCTGCTGAATTTGACGTGATGAACAGCCTCTGAACAGTCTCTTATTTATGAGGTAGTTTCATATTCATGTAGAAACAGAATATCAACCAAAAATCAAGAAAGAAAATGTTACATAAAAGTTATACATTGATTTGCATGTCATTGAGTGAAATAAATATTTGATCCCCTACAACCCAGCTAGACTTCTGGCTCCCACAGACTGGCTGTGTGCCCAGGTAGCAAACAGATCAATCAATCTATCAATTACAGATACCCCCGATCTTAACTCATTATGTGTATAAAGGTGAGGGAACAGCCCAGAACTACACAGGAGGAGCTTGTTAATGATCTGAAGGCAGTTGGAACCACAGTCACTAAGAACACCACTGGTAACACACTACATCATAATGGATTCAAATCTTGCAGTGCCCGCAAGGTCCCCCCACAGTGTAAACAGAGTAAAAAAGTGATAAACTCTTTACCTTCAGCTCCTGGTTCTCTCTCTGCCTCTGTAAGATAAATTAAACACAGTGTAAACACAGTGTAAACGTTGGCCCTGCAATCAGAGGATTGGGGTTCAAATCCCAACTGCTAGTGTCATGGCTGAGGTTCCCTTGAGCAAGGTCCCCACACACTGCTCCCCAGATGCCCACTGCTTCACTTGGTGAATGGGTTAAATACAGAGAAATCATTTCACTGTGTGTTGAGAAATAAAGAGCGAGAGTGAGTGTCACAGGTAATAAAAATGGCTTTTGTGCAAACTCCATTTCCATTTGGTGTCAGACATCTTGTGCACTTGGTAACACTCATTTGCGCAACAAGGGATCTTCTAACATTGGCAGGTCTTCTCATTAATGTTAACTGGCATCATGAAACCCGAGTGCATTAACCCACTTTCATTATTACCTCTTCTCAGCTTTTAGACTATCCGCTTCTAGCCCCAACTTCAGACTGCCTTCCTTTTATCAAGAAGATGTCAGTCCATGCAAAACCTCCACTATATTAGAATATCAGAAAGCTCAACAGCTACAATAGCGGAATTTAAAATTTAAGAAATGTCAACAGTTAAACAATTAGAAGTCTATTTATTGTTGTTCTGCTATAAATTTAATTTACAATTATTTATTTTCAATTACAAAATTACACAGTTCATTATACAGTTACTGACATAATTAAATACATATTCATTCGATCTGCATTTTGCATAAACCGGTACTGTGATGTAGAGAGCATCCTCATACTCCAAAATTTTTCAATGTCAAAAAATGTAAAAGATGGCTTTGTTTTCCTCTAGGCACAATAGCCTTCCATTAGATTCACATTTTATTATCATATCTCCTACTCCTACAAATGTGGAGATGAATGAATCTGTTTACATGAAAATTCTCTTGTTGTTTTCTAGAGGTACCATGGTTAGGCTGTTAATCCCATGCCAGGATGATGGATACATTTCCGCTGGGAGAGTGGTGATAAGGCTTTCTGCGCCACTGCACAATCCAGTGCCACACACACACACACACACACACACACACACACACACACACACACACACGTGCACACACGCGCGCGCACACACACACACACACACACACACACACACACACACACACACCACAGTCACATGCCAGAAATCCATCTCTCCAGCAAGCTCCTTGTGAATGTCAAACAACTCATTCAAGGAGCCCGACATCTACAATGGGAGAATAAAGGCAGATATGCATTAAGAAAAAAGGGCTGCCTTTAGGATAACTCTATTTGTTTAATTGTCTACACTGGGGATAGAAGAGTGTCCTGAGACATTAATAAATCAGCCTTATTGTTATAGGGGAGATGCAGAATAGGCTAATTCCAACACACTCTCCGCACTCTCCTCCAAGCATAATTTAGCCAAACAGGTGATATAAAAGTACAAACTAAGAATTACGCCAATATAAAATATTCAAAGCCTAAACATAAGCTTCACTACATGATGTTTTCTCGTCTGTTATTCACAAGCTACAAACAAGCTTTGAATGCATCATGACTTTAGGCAAAAATGCAAATACACTGCAGATTTTTTTATTTAACGCTTGAAAGTGGAATTTTACTGGCCACTGTAGCGCTCTAGCACCACTGCCTGGTAAATTTTCAACAAATCAATGTTGATATAAGCCCCTCAGTTACTGACACCTATGAACAATCAGATGCTTTATTCCTCTCTAACCACTTACAGTACTGTGCAAAAGCCTTGAGCCACCACTCATTTCTTCATATTAGGATTCCAAAGAGCCAGACTTTCTTGTATTTTTAATGTAATCTTGAGGAATAGTTCTCCAGGCTTCCTTCCTGAAGAACATGCAAAGTTTTTGGCTCTAATTTTCATTCTAGTCCCTGACCAGTTACCTGTTTTTTGTCTGTTAAGCCACACAATGACCGATGTATGAATCATTCAAGCATAACAAAGCCATCTAACTTAAGGCATGAACCAGTGAAGAAACAGGTGCAGATGATCACAGATGATCAGTGTACTAGTTATTAGTGTACTAGTGATGCTGAATGCTGAGTTGTTGGAACGCTTTTATCTAGGCACCTTGTATCTTTAGGTACAATGAAGCCTGTTGGAGTAAAACATTTTTTCCATTCCTTTAAATTTAATCTACTCAATACGTCCAGGATAAGACAGGCACAAAATAGTATTTTAGCATCAACAAAGTGATTCAAAGCAAAATATAAGAAAGATGATGTTGGTTCAAGACTTGCACAGTACTATACATACACACATACGTTTGTGTGTGTGTGTATA
>JBBJLS010015117.1:0-15549 GCA_037577275.1 Bryconaethiops microstoma
GTGTGTGTGTGTGTGTGTGTGTGTGTGTGTGTGTGTATATTTGACACACCTTGTGCAGTGAGGGTGGCAGTACTAGCGGGCCTTCCCATCTTTCCTTATTCTTAATGAGGGCAGGTACAAACACAGCACACCAACATTAGTAGAATAAGACAGATGGATGGATGCAAATGTGAATCTGATAGGAAAATGAAGGTTCCTTTGACCTGCACTAGGAGCTCTGCTCTAGTACAACCTTGCAAGGGGCCTTTACATCGAGTGGCAGTTAGATATGCAAACACTGGACAGCAAAATCCAAGGCAGTTTGCACTCATCCCATACCTCTTTCAGAGCAGTTGTCTTCTTTAAAATGCAAATACACTCACAGGAAAATGGGCCAAGAATTTTGCTATCACTTGACTGTATGATACGACTTTTCCATCAATATTGAATCAGTATTCATCATGTATTTGTTCAGTTTTATACCTTTTCAGTTTTATAAATTTAACTTTTAAGATGCAGTGCCTTAAACCTCATTAAAAAGTCATTACAATCATTATGTGTATTAAGAGAATATATTTGCTGCTTCCGACTTGTGTCCATAACTTAAATCATTAGGTATGCTAACTCTCCTGATATTCTGTGAACAGCTAGATCTTGTTTCCTCACTGAGTAATAGATACACATCACCACTTGGTGTTTAAAGTTTGAAATCAAAACAAACCTTTCTTTACCTTGATCATTCATGTTCTTGGTCATACCATACCAAAACATAACTTTTAAAAGATTAAAATTGATTGAAGTAAACAGTCAATTCCTGAAGTTGCAGTTTTTAAAGCAAGAAAATTGGGCGAACAAAACACAGAACAGGAATTCAGTTATTTTTGCTATCTAAAACGGCAAGTCTTGTAGTGTGCTCCTGGTATGCAGTGGTCAGTACCTACCAAAGAATGGCCCAAACAATGACAATTGGTGAACCGGTGACAGGGTCATGGGTGCCCAAGGCTAGTCTGTCATATCTGATCCAAGAGAAGAGCTACTGTTGCACAAATAGCTGAGAAATTTTATGCTGGCTGTGACAGAAAAGTGTCAACACACAATGCATCACAGCTCGCTGCATATGGGGTTAGCCTCTGACCTGTTAGAATGCCCATGCTGACCCCTTCCTGCTTCCAAAAGGACCTACAATGGGAAGATGAGCATCAGAACTACATCTCAGAGCAGTGGAACGTGCCATGATCTGAAAAATCATGTTTTCTTTTATGTCTGGGTGTCTGTGCATTGCCTGCCTGGGGAAGAGATCTGACCAAAATGCGCAAATGTGAAGGTGAGCTGGTGGAAGTGGCGTAATGCTCTGAGCAATGTTCTGCTGGGAAACCTTGGGTCCTGCATTCATGTGGATGTTACGTTTGACACGGACCTAAACATTGTTGCAGACCAAGTACACCCTTTCATGTCAACGCTGTTCTCTAATGGAAGTAGACTTGTTCCTGAAAACTACAAACATTGTTCAGGAACAGTTTGTCTGCGCGCATGTTTGTTTGTGTATGAAAATAATCTCTCTTGCCCTGTATTGTGCCTTATTCATAAATCAATCAAGGCTGAAACACTTCCTTAGTATGAATAACTTTAATATTTTATGACTGTAGTATGAAGGGGTAGGGCTAAAAACCTGATGTATATAAATGGTTGCAATGGTTCTCATTATAAAACTTAAAAAATTATGAATTCACAGGAGGCTCTTTTGGAAGCTTCATTTCGATATGTGAATTGTACGGACTGGATAATATTTACATAAGGCATCAGTTTCACAATGTTGTCTCGCTCTCACTCACGCTCTCACTCACACTCACACACACACACACACACACAAACAAACTCTGCTGCATTATCCTCAGGGACGTGGCCGTAAAAAACAATAACATGCAAAGTGCTGAAGCTACAGAAACTCCTTGGCCTGAGCAGAAATTAGGATGATAAATAATGATGGAAGGATATGGAAAAAAAGACTGAACAGTATTCTTCACTCTACCTTTATGTATCTCTGTGCTTAAGCCTTACAGGACGTTGTTACATAGCAAGAGAAAATCCACCCAGTTTAAGCTGTGCACCAGGGCTACAAGGCTAATAAAGGAAATAGTTAATGTAAGCTTGCATAGAAACTGTGTTTTTACATTAGCCTTGCTAATGTGGTTCCTGACATTTTACAACACACTTTTCTCTACTTCTTAGCTGTCTTAAATGCTTAGTTTTGTCTGTACTGTTGTCCTTATCAACATTTTGGTATTGACAGTTTATTTAGTACTGCTTATGAGTACCCATCCCAGCGACCACCCTCTGCAAAAACATCCCTCATGTTCAGCAGTAATTTAAAATACAAATGTATTAAATTCTACAGGTTTTGCACGTTAAAATATTTATTATACATATGTTTACTCTTTCGTGGACTGGTCAACAGTTCCACTTTATCAAACTTTCTCCTTATTTTGTCCATGACTAACAGTTAGCTAGTCTTAAGTTTGAGTTTAAGGCAATCAGAAAAGCAAGACTGCACAGGCAAATGAAAGGGTAGATTATAATGGCAGCTACAGGTAGACCTCCATCTAAAGTAGGGAAAGGTGGAAATTGTGTACTTCCATTATGCAATGGTAAACTCCATTTTAATCACTGTTCTTGTTTTCTGTACACCCCCCTTTTCTGCATGTCTAATTCTCTTTTTGGTTGCCTTTTCTGTTAGTGTGGATTGGTCTGTTAAGACCCCTGTGAAGCTTGTTGCCTTGCAACTGACACATACTCCCTTTGCTGCAGTGCTGCATCCCCCAAGTGATATGGAGCAATCCGTTCCACACATGTTGCCCCTCCCCCAGCCGAAACCACTCAGCTTGGCGCTGATCCATTGTCTCCGGAGCAATGATATTATTGCTGATAATGATCACAGATGTATTTCCCTATGAACGGTTAGGCGTTTTCTCCAGAAGCGTTCTGCCATACTGTGCCTTTGAAACCGCCCACAGCAGGTTCCTCTGATAGTACGGGGTTTTTTTTACTCAGTAATATGGGTTTTTGTTTACTCAGTATTCACCTGAAAAGCTGAAACACAATGAAATAGCTATAACTAAAACATTTTCACCTTAATCTGTATCTTTCAAATTTTTGCTTCCTCGATAACAAAATGGGTTAATTTGACCAGAATGAAACTGACTTCACAGTCAAAGGTTGCTTTACAGTATTCAAGTTAACAGGGCTAATCATTTTCTTTTGTGTATGTTGCATTACCTGTGTTCGTTTGTGGAATACCGATTTAAAAGTTATCACATAACTAATGCCTTAGGACGAATTTCAACTCGTTGATTAAGCAGTATGGTACTACGCTCCTTCAAGGCTCATATTTATGTACAAATCACAAATTCTTTGAATGTTTTTGTCTGAAAAGGTTTGACTAGCTTTCCCTTCAGATGAGGCCTCTGATATTTAAGATTTATCAGAAACAATCTGCCACAACAGGTACTGAAGCTGCAGTAGTAACATTGGGGCTTCTACATTTTTTTTTTTCTCAATGGGTTCTACACAAATATTTATCGTTAGCCATCACAAGAAAATGTCTATTGTTGGCCATAAAGTCCACCCCTCTCCTTCCACGATGCTGTCATGAAGTAGCGTCTGTATTTCATATATTGCAAGCCTGCTCTAACACTCTTATCATATCTCTATCAGCCACCCTATTGTGGCTGATGGCTGATGTTCATTTTCACCATCTGAAAGGGAACCCTGTGAAAGCCAACTCAGAGGTGTGAACATTCTTGCTATCAGCTCTTTAGAAGCACATTTCTTGAAAACTGATCGTGCAAGATATGATTGTTTGCAGTCTAAAACATAATGGTACACACTGGGTAAGGTCTTCTGTCAAAAACCTATTGTATTATAGAGTTATTGTTAATAAATAAGATGAAGAAACAGAGATGCCAAAGTGGAATGTCTCTTGTGGGCCAAGGAGGGAAAGCTGTTGAGCTTATTGGGCTTCCAATGTGAGGATGTATGGAAAACTCTGGAGCATGTGTGCTTTCATATGACAGTTTATAACATTTAAATAATGTGTAATGCTAAGAAAAATAGACTATTTTTACCAACCACAAACGTAACCCTTAGGTCATGCACTTAAAAGCATGTGGTTATGGTAATGAGTAAAAATAAAATTAGAAAAAAAAGGTTAAAGTCAAAGAGAACCTTATTGTCATCTCAACATACACAAGTATCCAGAAAGATGTAGTAGCAGGAATTCACAGTTTGTAGAAGTACATCATAAGTAACAATTTCCATTTTTAACAGTGGTGCCGCTGGATGCATGAGACTTCTAGGACACAGAGACAGTGGGTTAGAAGTGATTCAGACAGTGTTTATTTACAAAGTTTGTGCTGGATTGTGAGGGTGCAGGGTGTGTGTTGCCTTGGCAGATGCTGGATGAGAAATGTTGGGGCCTCACACGAGCATGGCCTGGAAAAGCACGTAAACCAAATAATCCGGCATACTGTTGCTGGTGTTGGAGGACAATGTCCATTAACCTCTGGAAGATGTTGGGAGCTCTGTGCAAGGCGAACTTAAGCACCCGTTAGTGTCAGTGGCCTGTGGTAGTGTTAAATACCGTCTTGGGTTGAGTTGCTGGGGTCAGTGGTACTTACCAGTATTTTTTTTTTGTTAGATTCAGTGTTGAAATGAAACTGACTTTTTCCTAGTCTTTCGATGAGGTAGTCCAGTGTGGCATGGGATAGCAGTCAAACTCATATTTGGTTTAATCGTTGCACAGTTGGACGCTTCTGTCCAGCTTGTGAACCACCAGTTGCTGATGGCTCTTCAATGACCTCGTCTCTGAGTATCCGGTCCACCTCCTCCAGGGGCGTGCCTAGAATTTTTTTCTTGGGGGCGCCAGGCAGTGGCACAGACTGTAGAAAGGTGGCACACTAAAATGACAATTTTATTTAAATGCCCTGTAGTCTTAGATTGTAATGAACAGTAGCCCAAGGTTTGAATAACGAAATTATTTATTTACCTAAATAATACACTTTTTTTGTTTAGCATGTAAGACTTATGCAGTGGACACAAAATCTGAGGCACCCTGAATACAAGCAAACTTGAATACATCACAATTTGAATACATCACAGTGTAGAGTTCCTTTACAAATCTTATTTTTCTGTATCTTATTCACAAAGGATCAAGGATTATGACAACAGTACATCTGTTTTGGTGTAGTTTGGCAAAGCGTTCAACAAAGTCATTTAAGTTTAATGACCTTGCCCTTCTCCTCTCAATACTTGTTACACTGGTTCAGGGTGCAGGCAAATTTTTCCTAGTCACACAATTAGCATGCTTGGCTTAGTGTAGCTGAACTCTAATTTAGCAGCGCTATGCTAACGCTATACAACTTGCTTGTCAACCTCAAGTCAACATTTGCGAATCATTAAACACTAAATATTGCAAACGAATAAATATTGTTTACTTACTCCTTTTTCGTCTTTATGCTTTGTGCAGTAGTTCAACAGGCTTTGAAACAGAGGAGGCTGGAGCTTGGCTCTACTGTTTGAAGCGCTACTCTAACTGAACAAACTGATTGACAGCTCTGATGGGGGTGGCCGAGCAGGGTGGCCAATCAGATTTCAAGGGTAGCCGGTACCACTCCCAGCCACCCCTGTGGTCCCACCTCTGACCACCTCCTCGATGGCCTGACGGCTGACTTCCGGGACTCAATAGGACCACTGTCACACAAATTCCCCCAGGATAATCTTGATATCATTCTGGATTAGCTGTCTCTGCCTGGGCTCTGAACTTCTCCTCCACTTCTTTTACTTGAGCTGGTGAAAGATCCTCTGCCAGGTGGACATGGGTAGGGTTTGGGGGACCTGCTATGGACACATGGCAGGCTGAGAGAGTGAGCAGAGTTCAATCCCACATTAATCTGAGTTTTTTTTTGGTTCTCTTACTGGACTATTGGGGTAACTTTGTCAATGTGCCCGAAACATCATGCAGTATCCTTTAGTAGCCAGAGGCCTTGTGGTCAGGGAGTTGCCCCTGCGATCAGAAGGTCGTGGGTCAATTCAGGACTGCTAGGGCACCATCGAAGTACTCTTCAGCAAGGTACCATCTCCACACACTGCTCACTGGGTGCCACCACTGCTTCACTTGGTGAATGCGTTAAATGCAGAGAAAGAATTTCACATTGTTCACACTGAGTGCTATGCTGTGGTGTGTTCACGTGTGCCTCTAAAGGGCCACTTTACATACTCGGTGGTGGACCAGAACAGGGATTGCTGCTCCTTCCAGGCCACTCTGGCTACTTTGCGGGTGCTCCGAGATTGTCAGATGTACAGGAGCTCAAGGCAGAGGGGACCCCGTAGAGGCTTAGGACAGCTCTTGGACCACGAATAAGATTTAAGGTTATAGTTGGTCCCAGTTCTCTTTAAAGTCTTGTTAAAGTACTGCATGAGGCCATAGATGTTTGCAGGTGTTTTACTTGCACCAGCTGGCAGAGGTCAGCCATACAAAGGGGGTCTCCTAGTCTGACAGTAGATTGCACAGGATGCCATCTTGGCTAAAGAAGAGGGGCAGTCCTTTGGTTATAGCGTTTGAGGTGTCTTTTCGAAGGGGGCTGCCCTCTGGGTACCAAATCATTGAATAATTGAAATAAATATGTATTTAAATATGTGTAGAGGCTTTACAGTATGTGGAAGTTCCTTAAACTCAATCTCTTGCTTCGAATTAAATAGCTTCTTTCTGGAAGCAAAGTTATTCTTTAATGTCATATCTGTCACAGGCCATGTGCAAAACTTGCAGTAAACGTAAATTTTTTGTTCATAGCCTGTGCAAAACCAGCCACCCAGCCAACAATGAGTCATAAATAATTACATAACATAGATAATGACATGAAATGGCAGGTTCCGACTGTTTGATGCTGCTGCTTGCCTTTAAGCCTGTGCTGTTCATGGTGCCGTTCACAGTGGAGTGAGAACAGGCATGTTTGTTTTGACAGAGATGGGAATAGACCATAGTTCAGCAAGCATGGATGTAAGCATAGAATGTGATGTGTTCGAGACATACACTGGGAAGCCCCCCACCTCCAGTGTTGTGTGAGGGCGGTTTGAATAAATGTCAGATTCTCCTTAAGGACTCCGGGCTTTGCCCAGCCCACGCAGTGTTGCTGATGTTTTTACACACACACACACAAACATATCTGTACTCCGATTCATCGTGACTTTTGTCTACAGTAGGAAATCCTACTCCCTCTTCTCTCTCCTCCTCTTCTGCTGGGTTTGTTCTCAGAACATGAAATGTTTTACTTTGGTTAATGCTGTATAAATGAAAGGTATAGTGTTTTTGTAAATGTTCAAATTAAGATGAGTTGACGAAGTTTGAATGTCTGGAACGTTACAGATATTTTAAAAGCTTTTAAATAGGAAAAATATTGAGTTACGTCATATCTCAGAATGCAGGGTAATCGAAGGAACGCAGAATCTAAGAAGCGCCAGCATTAATAACCTTGCTGCAGGTCATTTACACTTGTTTTTCTCAGCCCTGGTCCTGTAGCCCCACTGTTCTGTACTTTCAGCCTATTAACAACCCTTTACCAAGTGGATGTAAGTTTGGTTAAAGGGAATGTGCAGGGCAGTTAGCCTTCAGGGCCAGGGCTGATTTAGACATCCAATTAACAAAGACTTTAAAACAAGCATGTTTTACAGACTCATTGTTTAAGATTAGGTTTGAGTTGGTTGACCATAGTATTGGGAAGTGCTAATATTGTCTTTCTGCCCGTGGCCGTGTTAGACAGTTTAGAAGTTAGAAATCTGCCACCCTCACAGTCCATATGTTACATTACGTTTTCTGGCCTACGGAACATTCTGTAGGAGAGCAAAGCAGCATGAATATATCTGCTAGCCGGTGCCGTGGGCAACAGTCTGTTAGTTGCGGTCAGTGCCTCCAATTCAGCAGCAGAAAAAAACCCAGGAGGAAAGCTCAAACAGCTTTTCTGCTAAACACAAGAAGCACTTTATTGGTGTGACAGTTAAGATAAATCATTTCCACCGTGAGTCGAGTAAACGACACTGAAAAACTCCCCTAACACGTGGGGAGGTGCTGCGTTGGCCAGCGAATCTCATGGTGGGGGCCTGTGTGTTTACATCAAAATTGACTGTTGTGTGAACATTGTGCTGGTCTGCAGTTATTGGTCACCATTGCTGGAGTTTGTGACGACTACAAGGAAGTAGAGCTCAGTCAGTCAGGATGGGGAGCAACGTCTCCAATACCACCACACTGAGAACAGGGACCCTTAAGCGATGTGTTGTCAGCCCTTTGCTGTTCACACTGTGCAGCAATGTGCAGCTCAAACCACGTCGTGAAGTTTGCCGATCACATGACCATGGTGGGTTTGATCAGCAGAAATGACAAGGTGGCATATAGAGGTGTGAACTAGTGCCAGGTAAAGGGCTGGTGCAGAGACGACAACCTGTCTCTGAATGTGGACAGAACAAAAGAGATGGTTGGACAGTAATGTCCTCTCCAAGAAGTGTGTAAGAGAGAGAGTCTGTGACATCACAGCTAAGGTGACTGGAAAGGGACAAAACGCGGTGCAACCAGTCAGTCTTGCGCAGCTAAACACACAACAGACTCATAAACAGACTTCAAGACACTAAAGCTTAATTCAAAAGACATGCGTCACTGTTTGTTATGGTTTAATTAAGTAAAATTGACCCATGAATGCGCCATACCATAAATGGCATGGTACGGGCCAGTGTGTTAATAATCCCTCAGTGGGTTAGTGGTAAAACGCCAAGCATGGAAAGAAGAGAGCCAGAACAGGTGCTGGTTCAAATCCGCGGCGAGTAGATTTTTGGATGTTTGGGTGTTTGGATGTCTCTAAACACTGGTTTTGTAGCTACACAATCGTACTTTTATTATAGGTGAATTTTGGGGAGTGTTCTTTAGGCTGTTTGAAAAATGTGTGTGGTTCCAACTCTCATACATGCCTTCCCTTGTACACACCATCAATTTGATGATCAAGGTCCTGGAGTTGGTCATTTAAACATGTGATTTTTGTGGTCTCAGTAACTTATAGGAAGGGAGAACACAGGGGTGATGGGAGAGAGATAATCTCTGAATGAGCAATGTGATTTCAGCTCACTCTTCTGGCTACAGCAGGCCCAGACAAACACAGAGCAAAAAAATATTTTGGACGAAAGCAGAGACTGCAGGCTGACCAATCAGAAGCCTGGGAGGGGGGGGGTCATTACCAGATACAGTGTCTGTGTTGCCTTGTTGAAAAATGCTACCTTTATACAGTTCATACAGTTTATAGCACTGATGATGAGAAATAGGCAAATAATATGCATAATCAGAGAGAAATGTTTTTTATTTAAATGAGAAGGACCTAGATAGATAGATCTTTAGAGGTGCACAGAGCCAGTTCATACAGTCAGATTCTAACACTGAAAAATGCTACCGTGAAGCAGAGCACAGTCTACTTCAAATCATGCCATGCTTACAGATGTGGTGATTTCTCGACAGTGCTGATGTTTACTAGCTTCAAATAGCATTCTGCAAACTGCAGAAAAAGGCATTTTAGAAAACTTTATAAAAGCTTATGTAATGACTGCAAAGACACAGACCCCAGAGTAGCGACATACACTCATATTAAAAGAGCTTTTAAGATATTAATCACCGTAAACCACTGACCCGAACGCAAGGTAGCACAGATAAATCGGTGTTGACAGCAAGATAGCACAGATAAAACAGCTTCCCTAACGCTAGGTAGCACAGAATCCCAAGAATGTGCAGAAGGGCACGGTAGCACATCTTGATAGGTAGCTTGTTTCGGCAGAATGCTTGACCGGGTTAATGTCACGTGGTGCATTATTTTTTCTGTGATTAATTTATTGAAATTAACGCATTAATTCGACAACCCTAATATAATCATGCCTAAACTTCTAACAAGGTTGAGAGCAGTAGTACTTTGTAAACGTCGGACATTGTAGATAAAAGCCTAATGTAAACACGGCACATACTGTGACATCATATGAGTGTTGCGCAGTATGACGCAAAACTCTTTGTTTTTCAAAATCTTTGTTTTTCTTGTCCACACATAAACGCAGAAACTGAGTTTTCAAAAGCTTAGTTATTTGAGGGCGTACCTTAACTTTTCTGGGTGAAAATGTGTTCTTATTGAGCCTGAAGGACAGTAAAGTGCGGTTGTATGACAGGTTAATTTAGCCTGCAGTTTTTTCCCCTCATTCTCTGACCTATTTATTTCTGCACCCACACGTGTAGAACCCTGTGTCCCTTATTTTCGGCCTTGCACGTCAGGAAAAACAGCTTCTGTGTGTACTGGAGCACAATTGCAATTCGCATTTTCTGCTGCTGCTATTGTTTGCACAAGTATTATTTATTGCCGTCTACAGCATGTTTGCACACCTGATAACTCAGCTCCTCGAATACAGTATCTGTCATAATCTATCCATTCAAACATCGACTCCACTAAATGTTGTCTTGTCCTTGTTGCTTGTGTGTTTTTCTTACACCCTGTCTCTTGCTTTCTTTGCACTCTGTTTTTTGTCCTGTCTGCGTCTACATAGTTTTGTGGTGTTTGTTTTTGTTCTTGTGTTGCACCACAGTCCTTCAGGAAGGTCCTTTCATTTGTGGCTGAAATGACAATAAATCTATTTGATGCGGCTTGACCTGAAAATCATACCTCATGATTTATGTTTGTTACATCTGTGCTGAAATGGGTTGAAGAAAGTCGCTGCAAATACTTTGTATTTACATATTTCACGTCTAGATCCTATCTCAATTGGCTTTGATTGTATTCCTTTTCACTATAATGTGCCCCATGATCAGACCAGACCGTGAGACCCGTATATGTAATTAACAGAGATATAATTTCAAGAACTGGTAGGGATAAAATTTATTGATACAGAATGGACCACATTTGTTGATTACTTTCCATTTATGGAGTGTATGGATATCATATTTTGATAGTTTAACAATGTTCTACTCTTTAATTACATAACATAGAAAAATGTTTTCTTTCATAATAAGAGCCCTTTAAAAACTACCCAGCTCAAATTTGAGATTTATTAGACTTTATTAGCTGGAAAAGAATGTTTGTGGTTCTTGGATCTTGAGCTGAAGTGTGCTCTTGAGTTCTTCCTTCAGATGTATAGCAAATCAATTGGCAAGGTCGTGACTTTAGTCATAGGATCAGGAAAGAAATATGCCATTTTGGTTTTGCTTACTAATTTTGGTCTACATGAAACAGCTTTGTGTGGCCTAAACAATCCAGACTGTTCAAATGACGGTGAAGCCTAATGCAGGGATTACTAGATGTTCCTCCAGTCTGACAGCTATCAGTAAAATATGCTCTGAGGGAAAAATCCAATCTCTGTAAAAACAAAGGATTTGGGCGTATTTAAAGCAAGGAGGCGTATCGACTGGCCTGTAAACCATATAGGACAAGGTTGGCAAATTGTATCCCAGTCTTATTCAGCCAGTGTTGCTCAAGGGTTTAATTCCAACAAAGCAGGAGTAAACAATTCCTGCTTTGTGGATAAGATTGGACAAACCTGCATTAAGACAGAGTTGTATCTTCTCCTTACTTGATAATCATAGTGTCCACAGCACATTGTGCGGATCCCAAAGCAGCATTATAGCCCGGCCCATTGATGCTGAAGTTATAAGGAGTGTTTCTGATCAAACTGCTTTTTGAATGAGGCTCAGTACTGGGCAGCCATTCAGGACAGAGGTCGTTTGCAGCCACAATAGTAAAATCACTGACAGGGGTGGACAGGCAGCAAGTTTAAAATTTTTTTTTTTATGAGGCTGATGTTTTGAGCGAAGGACAAATGGGCAAGAGTAAAGATCTGATACTCTCTTCTCAGTTTGCGCCAAATTGTGAGGGCTAGATGATTGGGTCAGAGCATCTCCAAAATGGTAGGTCTGCAGTGGTCAGTACCTACCAAAGCTGGCCCAAGGAATGACGAACAGTCACACAACGCGACGGTCATGGGTATGCAAGGTTGATTGATGTGTGTGGAGGGAGTGAAAGCTACTCTGCCTGATCTGTTCCCATAGAAGAGCTACTGTAGCACAAACTCCTGAAAAAGTTCATGCTAGCTATGAAAAAAGATGTCAGAACACACAACTTGCTACGTGTGGGACTGCGTAGCCAGGTCAGAGTGCCCATGCTGAGCCCATCCACAATTGATAGTGTTTTTTTATTTTTATTTACTTTTATTTCTTTAAATGTCTGTCCCAGTCAAAATGCTACACTGAGTAGTTTGTGTTTTACTTCATATCTACTGAAGCATGAGTGTGTGAATCTTTCTTTCTGTTAATGTATTTCTTTCTCACTAGACAGTGTGCTATGAAACGCTGTATTCCTTTCTTCCACAGTCTTTTGTCCTATTTGGCCTAGGACACAAGTGCGGTGTGTAGAACTGGTCTCCTTTAATGGCCTGGTTTGGCATTGCACAAATCACAAAAAACCTCCAAACCTCTGTGGCCCTGTTCCAAACTCAGTATGGGTCACTGCACTTCACTGCATGTGGATACTTAGTGGGTGGGGGAAGTTTGTTCTTGCTAACAGATTTATTAGGGTGTTTGGTTTCCATCAGCAGTTTATATTTTCTTAGGTTCAGAATGTCATTTATACATCCTGTGTCTCTTTAATGTGTGTCTTTGGGTTTGGAGGTGACTTCTGTAGATGATTTATAAGGTGATGATACTGGTGGTTTAATGATGAGGAGCAGCATATATATTTTTTTACTTTTATGCTATGTATAAAGACTAGGCTAGTGTGTTACTTGTGAAATTTTATATATTCAGAGAAAACATTTTGAACATTTAGAACTTAATGCGGCCCGAAGTGTGCCACGCACCCATGCAACCTATATATCAAAACGTTTGGCTCGTCAGCGCGAGGTGTGGTATTATTTTTGTTGGCGTTTTGCGTTACTGCTTGCCATCAAAGATAGCCGAAATGCCATAGGGAATAAATGGGGCTCAACTTTCAGATAGTCCTGCTCGGACACGCTTTGTCCGAAACCCACCAAACTTCATATGATACCTCAGGCCAACTTCCCCAACACACAAACGTAGTGGATTATGACCGGCACTCGTCTTTTCTTTGTCTTTCTTGCCCTTCTATCCCTCATTCACTTATTCATTTTTCACCCCATTCAAATTATTGCAGTTTCAGGAGAAGAAACTTTTGGTCTCCATACAGTGACCAAACCGTACGAAACTTCATATGAGACCTCAGGCCATGCCCCCAAAGACACACCTGTTTAAACTGAACTATATGGCTAAATGTATTGGGACACAGGTGTCATACAAATCTATGTGGACAAAAGTATTGGGACATAGCTGTTTGAGTGGTTGCTAAGGCATGAAAGGCAGTTGCTATGGTGAAGGAGATGGTTGCTATGAAGTTTGTGTGGTTGCTTAGGTATAAAAGGTGGTTGCTATGGTGTAGGAGATGATTGCTAAGAAGTTTTTAGGCAGTTGCTATGGTGTAGGAGGTGGTTGCTATGGATTTTCTAGACATTTGCTATGGCATACAAGGTGGTTGCTAGGGTGTTAGGTGCTAGCTGTTATATCAGTTGGTTTCTAAGATGTTTTTAGCAGTTGCTATGGTGTAGGAGGTGGTTGCTATGAAGTATATGGCTGGTTGCTAAGGTATAAAAGGTGGTTGCTATGGTGTAGGAGATGGTTGGTATGGAGTCTGTAGGTCGTTTCTTGGCGGCAGGCCCATTTAAATTTTTTCTTTTTACATATTGTTATTTTATACTGTTGTGCTTGAGAGACACCATCGACCGGAATCAAATTCCTTGTATGTGTCACTCACATACTTGGCGATTTTGTTGTGGTGTCTGGCGCTGTACGACGGGCTCTAGGTCTAAAGTCCACTGGACACTTGTTGTGTCTGCTGGCTGCAGCTTGTGTGGATGTCTGCCGGCAGGCTGCACGACTAAACGCCCAAACACACTGCAGCAGCGATCATATCAGGAAGAGTCTTGTCCAAAACTCGGCACAGCGACAATTGATGAACGCAGCTGTTATAGGTATAGCCAGTTAGCTGCCATTCTAGTGTTAAGTTATTATTCATTTTCCAAAGCCACAGGGAGCCGCAACATAAGGTTGAAAGAGCCGCGGGTTGCCGACCCCTGGTCTAGCCACTGGGGTCAAAGACAAGGCGAGGTTTGGTGCCTGGGCCAAAGTAGGAGAGGCAAGAAGAGGTGGAGCGCCTGTAAACTATTTTGGCATGCAAAGCAGTCACTTCGGCTCTCTACGCTACATAGAGGATTCAGACAGCATTCCTGTGCTCTTTCTAGCCCCAGGGGATGCAGATGTTGTCAGGGTGGCGCTTTCCAGAGCATCAGACAGCACTGTCAATGCAAATGGCGATGCAGCATTCTCTGGAACGCTTAGTGGCACTGACCTCACACACGACTGGATGGTACTCTTCGGAGCACCGTACGGCACTGTTGATGCACTGGGTGGCGGCTTTGGGGTGTGCTCCAAGGATCCAGGCATGGGACCCAGACACTTTCTACACTTTTTTTATTCTCCCTGTCAGGAATAGCAAGCTGTCGTTACCATTATTTAACTTCAATGATGCATACATTCTGAAACTGAGAAAACATGAGCTTTTAATGGAAACCATGTCTAGCCATCACAGTTTGGTCATAGTCAAAGTCAATACCTCAACTTCAACAAGGGACTGATCACTTGCTGTCTAATATATCCCACCCCTTGACAGGTCAGCAATCTTCTTAATTTGTTTTTGTATTATTTTGTGAAGCTGAATTTTCGTGGTGCTTCTCCTCCTACAGTTTTTTGTAGTTATTTTGTACTCTGACACATGTTATGCACCAGGCTAGGGGCAGAGTATTGATCATTTAAAGTCGATAATTTTTCCCATTGACTTGTTTGGTAGAACATTTGCATATTGTGACGTCACCTCACTCCACGAACTGGACGCAGAAGGACAACTGGCAGAAATGCAAAATAGGGTTCCAGTGCTGGTTTTCTGCAAATATCTACTCATAAACCACCTTTAAGACACTAAAGCACAGATCACTTACGAAATGGAAAATGTGTATAACTGTTATTCTGGTTTATAAAAAATAATCAGCCCACAAAGTCTTGTTTTTAGCCCTGAGGTAAGCTGCTAACTATTTCAGTTAACCGATTTCAAAACAAAATATAGCTGCTTTTGATGGTAAGTGTTGGTAAGGACACTAAAGTGCATTAGTTTAAGAGTTTAATTGAGTCAGCTGTTTTTGCTTAACGGCAACTTTTTCTGTGCAGTTTTAATCTCTGTCTTTGGGGCCATGCACATTTTTGGGCATGCACATCAGAAAATTAGTTTATGTGACTAGCGGAGAGTCGGAGGACAATCACACATTGCATTTTGCCGCTGCTTCTGCTTTGAGGCCTTTGACATTGGCACGGTTTCAACTATGGTGTGTGTGTGTGTGTGTGTGTGTGTGTGTGTGTGTGTGTGTGTGTGTGTGTGTGTGTGTGTGTGTGTGTGT
>JBBJLS010015154.1:0-15546 GCA_037577275.1 Bryconaethiops microstoma
GTTTTCTTTTGGTTTCCCTTTTGGTTTTTTCTCCCTTTCCTTTTCTTCGACTCGACTCTCCTCTCTTCTCCTTTCCTCTCTCCTCTCCTCTCCTCTCCTCTAGTCTCTCCTCTCCTCTCTCCTCTCCTCTAGTCTCTCCTCTCCTCTCCCCTCTCCTCTCTCCTCTCCTCTCCTCTCCTCTCGTCTCCCCTCTCCTCTCCTCTCCTCTCCTCTCCTCTCCTCTCGTCTCCCCTCTCTTGTCCTCTCCTCTCCTCCCCTTTCCTCTAGTCTCCCCTCTCCTTTTGTCTCCTCTCTCCTCTCACCTCACTGGTTTTGCCTTATTGTGGACATAGTTGTGTTTAATTGTGCAGATCAGGTCGTGGTAATTAGTGATGTTAACATGTCAATGTGTCATTGTCACCTCATGTGTGTGTGTGTGAGTGTGTGTGTGTGTGTATATGAGGGAGTGGGAGGTATAGTTGCAGTTCCTCCGAGTCAGCATGAGCGTATGTTTTATTCTCTGTGTGTGAGTGTGCATTCAGATGAGGCCTGCAGTCGACCGCATTAACATATGACCTTTAGAGACACTGCGCCTTTTAGCTTTTTCAGGACATGCCAAATTAACTTAGCAGGTCTGTTTTGCAGCTCGACGCAAATGAAATAGGCACAACGCTCTGGACACCAACTGCTACAGCCATGGGGTCAACGGACACTTCATACTTACAATACATTTTAGTCCTTAATCCGTGGCCCGTTTCTGAATCTGTTCATACAGCTTACATTTGCAAAAGTTCCATAAAATCACTATATTTGTATTTACTCTGTTTTATTTAGTATATTTAGTAATAGTAAAGTGAAAAATATATATTCCGTGCTCATCTAAACAGTTTTTAAATATTATTGTCGCAGTTGTCTAAGACTTTTGCACACTACTGTATATGGAGGGATTTCAAACAAAGTGGCCACAAGGTAGATGTTTCTAATAAAGCGAGGTGCTGAGGCCTGGGCCCAAATAAGGACCCTGTTTACTGGGTTAATATTCATCTGAAGCTATGTTAATGACATAATCTAAATGTCCTCCTTCTCCTGTTTAAGAAGAAGAGCCTTGTATGAGCTTTAAGAAGGCTTTTTAGGTTCTTTTCACGGCCCAGTACTGTTAAGGACTGAATTAGAATTAGGCCCCTATTACAGCACCCTTAACCGATTAAACCCCTGATATTATCTGAGTTATTACTGACCCACCTTTTCTCTCTGTCTTGCTGTTTCTCTTCTTGCCTCGATCTGTTTCTATTTCTATTCTTCCCCTCTTCCCTTTGTTATGTCTCCTCTCTTCTCTACTCTTCTCTTCTCCTCTCTTCTCCTCTCTTCTCCTCTCTACTCTTCTCTTCTCCTCTCCTCTCTTCTCTTCTCTTCTCTTCTCTTCTCTTCTCTTCTCTTCTCTCCTCTTCTTGATTCCCCTTCATCATTTCGACTCTCTTTCTTGAAATCCCTCATCATTGTTTCCTCTGGTCTCTTCTTGTGTTTCCATTGTATAATAATAATAATAATAATAATAATGATCATAATAATAATAACAACAATAATAATAATAATAATAATCAAGATGATAATAATAGTAATAATAATAGTAGTAGTAATAAATAATAATAATAATAATAATAATAATAATAATAATAATAATAATAATAATAATAATAATAATAATTGAGTGTAGAAATAATGTATTAAAAAGCTACCTAATTAATGAAGAAATTTCACATTTCTCACCTATTGTCATGCCCTGTCAGCCGCCGCTCCGTGTTTAGTTGGGTGTTTTTGGTTTTGTTTTGGACTTTTATTTTGATATGGAGCACACTAGTCTTAGACTTATTTACATCATAAGTTTCAGCTGGCTGGTGTGCTCAGAGTAAATGTGTTTTGTGTTCTAATTGATTGTAAGTAAGTATTTAAGTTCGTGTGTTTTGGACCTCGGTGTCAGTCCACCGTCAGTTTAGCTCTGTTAGAGTGTTTCTCAGTGTTTCTCAGTTCTCATTTTGAAGGCTTGTTTCTGGCCCTAGTTTTGTTTGAAAATAAAAAGTATCAGAGAATATGGAGGTCTGCACACGCGCCTGCTTTGAGTGCTTGAGAGAACAGAGGGGGAGACGTGACACCTATCATATAATGTCTGATTCACTCATTTTCTATTAGTCTCTCATTCTTCCTTTCTCTCTCTTCCGCTCTCTCTGTCTTTCTCCTACTTTCTCTCTCCACTTCTATTTTCTCCTATCTTTTTCTTTTTCATTCTGTTATTCTCTCTCTTTCTCACTGTCTTACTCTCCCTTACCTTTCTCTCTCCCTCTTCTCCCGCTCTTTCACACTCTCTCTCTCTCTCTTTCTCTCTCTCTCGCTCTCTCTTTCTCTCTCTCTCTCTCTCTTTCTCTCTCTCTTTTTTTTTCTCTTTCTGTCTCTCATTTCCATTTCAATCCTTTGTTCACAGCTGGAGCCGCGGGCCCCTTCTCATGGTGATGAAAGAGGGATCAGCAGCACACGGCAGAAAAGAGGAGCAGAGCGCCGAAGGACGGGGGAGAGAGCGAGAGGAGTCTGAGGAAAAGAAAGAAATAAGAAGTCATAGGAGGGGTGCAAGTGTGTGGAGGCGGGTGGAGTGTGTGTGCTGGTGTTAAGTCAGGCAGGTGGGGGGCTAAGCATTTGTAAACCACACAAAATAAAATCCGTTATTTCCTCTCTCATACAAATCAATCCTTCCCGCCCCTTCGCTTTCTTCATTTTCCTCTTCAAAGTGCTGAAATAAAGGGAATGTTCATTGTTCTTGCTCTGTCAATTACAAACATACCCTCTACTCCCCGGTTCATACAGCTTACATATGGAACAGTTACAAAAAAACAGAACGTTTCGATTTCTGCTTGGTTGTGATGTCACAACCATGAACGTATATGCAGTCCCACCATAACATTACATATTTGCATTCAAATGATGAGTCTTACTCTGTAGCATTGCCAATAAAGCACAATACATGACACTTGTGAAGGACCAATCAGAGCATACATCATTTGCATATACCAGTTTCTAAGGCACAGCCACAGTCTGTCTTCAATCCTTGAAATAAGATTGCAATAAAAAGCTTTATATTAACTTTTGTTGTAATTTAGGAAGACCAGATTTTTGCCTGCTCTTGTTGCCATTTCAGAAATTTCTGTATGGTTGTGATGTCAAAACCATGAACGTGAACAATGGTCCATTGTAACCATTTTCATAAGCTTCGACTAAAAATAGAAGAATGTTTTTTGGCTTCTCCTGAAAGGTTACGAATTTTGTTTTGTTTTGTTTTTCATTTATGATTTGAATGCAACTATGAACATATTTGCATTCTCATCATAATGGTTCGCCCTTTACTTTACGTTCACATACACTCCTGGAAATAAAGAACATTTTCGCCATCTTTAGAAACACATAATTTTGGAAATAGTTATATTTTGCTTTGTTGTTTTAAAAAAAATATTTCCATGTGGTTGTCATGTCACAAGCATGAACTCCCATCGTAACTATTACACATTTACATTTACATGCATTACTTAGAAGTTGAAGAACATTTTTGCCTTATCTTGTTGCATTACAATTTTGGAAAATCTAGTTCTTTTTGGATATTACTGCATCGTTGTTATTTCTGCATCCATCTTTTTTGTTTGTTTTACAGCAGCTGTATGTGCAATACGGGCCCTTTAAGTGTCACAATGGTCTTGTATAAGCAGTCGATCAGTCATCAGAGAAATTGACCCATATTATGACCAGCTTCGGGTCACTGCAGAGTGCGCGGCCCAGGAAGTGATGAATACCTAACAGGTCAGTGTGACTCATCGATGCTGGGTCAAATGCTTATGACATCACAGAGCAGCTCCAGTGTGGTAGAGTGAGTCAGGGGGTTTTGTTCTGTGCTCTCTGTGTGTGTGTGTGTGTGTGTGTGTGTGTGTGTGTGTGTACGTAAGCACATGCATGTGACTGAGGAACATTAGGCCTTGTTATTGTCCTCTGAACCCAACTTGCTTGATCAAAGGGACAGAAACCTACCTCACACCAACTCAGTCTGTGACACACACACACACACACACACACACGCACACACACACACACACACACACACACACATAGCACAGGGTCTCATTTCAGTCTGCATCTCCATCTGCTGATTATTGATTTGGATTCACATTGATTAGTGCTCTCTTGTTTCAAGGCTAAATCTTGTCTTCAGCGGAGATGGAACTTACTGTAATGAGAAGTCCATTATGCTGTGCTGGCTCCAAACAATCTTTATTACTTTACAAAATAATGATTCATCCACTGTAGTCCAGCTTTAGTCAGCAAAAGCTTCCTTTACTTTCTGTTTTTCTTACCATGCTTTTAAGACTGACCCATATAAATCATCCCTGGCTGTGATGTATTGTTGCAGTCTGGGCTAAAACAAGTCTTGATAACCTGTAAATGTGCATTAGGCTGAGTTGATGGACATATGCAAATGAGCTTGGTGGCATCACTAAACCAGGGCAGCTTAGTTTCCATACGGTCTAGAGAGTGAATGGTACTTTTACACTCTTTACATACAACAGCAAACTCTTTTATTTCAGTGAGTGAGGAAAATGTAGTTTTTCATATATGGGGGTCCTCAAATTACGATGAACATTGATGTAACCCGAATTTTGGTGTAAGTCAAAACACAAATCACTTACCGATCCTAACACAGTTGTAAAATCTACAACATAAAAACACAACTAAGTGTCACGAGAGATGAACTAGAATGATCTGAAAAGTTTGAGAATGCTCGAGTTAAGGAGATAAGATTCCCACCAGGACCCACATTCTCACACGCACACAGCAATGTATATAAAGGGTTCTGAAGAACCGAGTACTCACAAAGAGATGAGTTGAAGGTGAAGGCTTTGTGATAAGCCAACATGGGATACAAATGTCTGAGTGCTGATTGCTACCTACTTCCTGTTTATATACCCTGAGACGTGAGTTATTTCCTGTGCCTGCTAGATGTCACATGACTGGTGCGTGAGACAGTACCCCCCCTCCAAAGACCGTCCCCAGACGGACCAGGCTGAGAGGAACTTGGCCGTGAACTGGGGCCTTTGTCTGAGATGATGTCCTTGGGGAACCCATGCAAGTGGACTACGTGCTCGAGTACCAGCTTGGTGGTGGTTTTGGCCGTGGGGAGACCGGTGAGGGCCACCAGGTGCATGGCCTTGGAGAAGCAGTCGGTGATGGTGAGGATGGTGTTCTTCCCATCTTCCCGTTCCCGGTGACGAAGTCCAGCATGATGTGCGACCAGGGACGGTGAGGGACAGGGAGAGGCGGGAGCTCGCCAGAAGATGGCTGGTTGGAGGACTTGGCCCTGGCGCACACCATGCACTCCTGAATGAAACTTCAGGCAATGGTGGATGAATGGCCCCACTGGAGGGTCTCCTGATGCAGTACATTGGGAACGAAGAGGCGTCCAGGCGGGGTGTCTGCCAGAGGAGATTCCAAGGCGTGTCCCTGGCAGACCTGATCCTCTAACCCCCACCAGAGAGGAGCCAGAATGCAGTGAAATGGCAGGACAGGCGCGGGATCTGCCCGGGGGCTCTCCGCCTGGTGTTGAATGGCCTGGCTGGATCCAGATGAAGAAGGATGGGTGTGGAGGGGAAGAGATTGCAGAGGGTGTTGAAGGCGTGAATGGTGGCTTGGTCGAGGGTGAAGGGTTTCTGAGATGGCTTGTAACTTGCACTCTGTTGACTATTGAATATTGCTATATGTCGCAACATGGTCCATGGAGAAACATCTCATCACACTATGTATGTGTACACAGCTGATGACAACCTAACCTTAAACCTTGAACCTGAATACCAACTCTTACAACAGCTAATGAGCTGTGACATTAGAAGAACATTAAAATTGCTATTTTCAAAAAGAAATGCCAATGCCAGTTTTCTTCCAGCTAGCATTTGTAATTGTAGGTCATTGGCTTAGCTAATTTCCTAGCCAGCTTTTGCTACTTGCTTAGCTATCTGACTGTTATTGGTAACGTTGCTAACATTAGTGCTGGCCTAGGTAATGTGATTGCTGCTGAGACATAACTAGCAGCCATCTGCTCAGACATAACTAGCAGCCATTCACAACAAGCTACCACTGAAGGCATATTCAGGCCTAAAACTAGCAATTAGGAAGTTATTTTCATGCTGTATAGTTCTGCATTGTATCCCTCTTCCTTATCCCTTTGACAGAAATGTACATTTACGGCATTTATCAGACGCTTTTGTCCAAAGCGACTTCCAATCCCTAACTACAGGGGACAGACTCCCTGGAGCAACTTGGGGTTAAGGGTCTTGCTCAGGAACCCAGTGGTGGTGTGCTGGAGGTAGGATTTGAACCCACAACCTCTTGGTCCAGCGCCAAATATCCTACCACTAGGCCACCACCCCATTTACAGTTTAGTTTATCCTTTAATGTTAGCTATCAGGTTTTCTTCTGAATTAGCCATTTAGCAGGAAAAACATATTCTCATCGGGGAGGGAAAATTGACATGTTTACAACAGACGTAGTGAGAATTAATGTGTTTCAATGGGCGGTTGGTGTTGCTCTTTAAAACGGACTTGCCAGTTGCATTCATGTCCGGTTAGGCCTGCAAATCACTGATGGTTAGTAAACTGAAATGATTAAAATTGCCCACGGGCAATCGGCATCCCTGGCACTTGCTCATGATATGTGAGTTTGCTATCTGCCAGGAACTTGGCAGCTTTGAACATGATACTAAATTACATCAGCCTGCTGCGCTTTTGTGCTGGACCTTATTACTAATGTCCTGCACACTCTTTCCACTGCGCTGTTGTCTGTCTCTCCTTCTCCCTCTCTCGGATTTGCAACAGAGGCTGGCATTGAGGCCTGAACACTGCCACTGTGGGTGAGAGTGTGTCAGAGCCACCCATCCCTGAATGCTCCATCATCGTGGCCGTAATACCATAATAACTTCCATTATGAGTAATAGTGGGTAAGAGTAAAAGATGGACAGGGACAGAGTGATAGTGGAAAGCTAATTCAGAAAAGATGGATGGACGAGGGAGGGAATAGTGAAAGTTCACAGACGCTGAAGTGAGCTAGCGGAGAGGAGACGGAAAGGAAAAAAAAGACTATGGAAAGGGAGGAAGAACGTTGGTTTGGTCAAAAGATGAAATGTTTTTCTGGGACGTAGTCATCGGCTAAGACCTGTTTGGGGCCTGGAGCCACGAGGCGATTGTAGCTAACAAGAAATGGAAGACTTTAGAGCCCAAAATGAAGTATGGACAGTTGGTCTCCTAAAACTTTGGCCATATCATATGATCCCTGGGCATGCTACAGTCACCCAGGGCCAGGAGTTCAACAGAGCCTTGCTCTCTATAGGTGGGTTGGATGGCCATCCCTCTCCTTCTCATCGCTCAAAGGGGTGCTAGTCAGTGCAGACATCTGTTAGCTAGCATAGCAGAATTGGCAAGTGGGTACACTTTCAAGTGCAATGAGCAGCCCGATGACATTTTGCATTTTACCATCAGTTCTGTGCCGTCATGTGTCTCGGGGGCATCACTTGCTAGCATTCAGCTCAGTAGCATCATGTGATATGAGGACCTCATAAATGGATTAAATCTGTCATGGCTAAATTGGAAGAAAAAGTCAAACAGTGTTTGGGTGGCTGTGCCAGTCAGGGGGGCCTGTTGGCCTTTTTTAAAATGTGATAAATCAATAATATAATAATGGGTAGATCATTTCAGTAGATTACTGTCAGACAGATGAGATTAGTTTACATTTTGACAATGCTATGGTAGGGGAATGTTCAACAGAAGGGGAGTGCAAAGAAAAATCAGGCAGCACGAAAGCCGAATTCCAAGAGGAACAGGAGTGGCACGCAACAGTCTTGGATTCACAAAACTGGAATGCAAATTTTGTCACAGGAATGACAAAGTCCAGATGGAAATTTATAGAGATTACATTGGATTGAGAAAGAGCTCACAGTCCTCTCAAACTTTCTGTATGTCACGTGGGGTAGGGTGTAGGCGGACACACGTGCAGGACTCAACTTAAAGTAGATACGTTTTCCTTTTATTGAGAACGTCACAAAAAGCTCTTCGAGTTTCAAAACACAAAAACCAGCAAAGACAAACTCAAAAACAAAACCTCGATACTTCTTATACTGTAGCGTGCGTCAGGCAGAGAGGCTGGGAAACTGGCTGCAGCACGAATGACCCAAACTAAAGATAGTCCTTTCCCTTCAGGAGTACGAGCTCACTCCTGCTCTGTGGAGCTAGTCCAGTGTGGGATCCTCCATTCACGCCTGTCACACACACACACACACACACACACACACACACACACAGAAGAAGAGAGTCACAGTGAGGTGGTTTGCCGAGCCAGGAACATAAGCAGGCTGTGATCTTGTTCTGCGTTGCCACTGGGAGAGCTGGTGGTAAACAGATAGTTCTTTCTTTTACTCATGCCCACTCTTCCCTGAGAAACATGCATCGATGTGTCTTTCATCCCAGCCTCAAACACCCGACATCGAGAGAGCAGATCCTAAGAGCTTGGTGACCACGCAACGTACTCTTTGGATCGATGGGCTTTTAAACAGACCTAAGGACTCCGACACCCAATCACACAACGCAGACAATAACTCAAGTAACTAGACTCAATTAACTCAAACACAAGACAGGTGGACTTGTCATCAGGTATCTAGCTACCCTGCTAATAAGCTAACTAGGCTCTGGTGTGACTCTGGGTTGCCTAAGCACCTGATGACACAAGCATGCATCCACACACACACTGAAGACACCACTACTACGTGCCCAGGGATGTGACCTAATACTCAGGGGAGGGGCTGCGTTGAGGGCGTGACCTAGGCGGAGCTGACGTGACAATGTACAGCAATTGGATTTATGCGTAAATCATAGCACTACTTTCTCAAATTGTGTCAAAGTGTGAAATAATCTCATCTTTCTGACAGTCACACCAAATCTGATATGTCCATGAGATATGGATTTTCTGGTTCCAGATTGTCCTATTTTTCCTTCCACTGTGGAACTGGTTGACTAGCTTTGATTTCCTGCTCTCAGCCCTGGAAGGCTCACTTTCCACAACAGTTCCACAATGCTTTCACTTCCGTTCACCATAGCTACCTTAACGTAGAGCTCATTCAACGCATGTCTGAGTGTCTCACCATCTCTTTTGGGCCTCTTCTCTGCAAGCTGAACTCACCTACCTTACCCCGTCAATTCCTTCTTGTAAAGATCACCTCACCTCATTTGGACCTTTCAGCCTCACTCCATCTGCTTCTCTCCCTTGATGATGTTCCTGCTCCCACGGACTGGAATTGCACTGGTCTATTTCATGTAAAATGTTGCCTTTGCCTCCAGGCCCTTGCAGCTCCCGATGGAAGCTGCTCCATTAGGCATTCTCATTGCTATTGCCTCCCCCTTCACTGGTGAATTCCCTCTCTTGTCCCATTAACTCCTCATTTCATTAGGCACTGGTGTACCCTTGACGTGCCCATCCTTTTTGGGACTTGAACGACAAGGAAGTGATTCTGATTTCCATAGCATTGGTGTTGCTGTATGCAACTACGGAAGTGTATTCATTAATCTGCTCCACCATTGTCTTTCCTCTCTGGTCCCAAAACATTTCACAACAATACTTCTGCCTCCTGATAAAGGTCCAATTTCAGCAAACTCTTTGTCTGCTCAGTGTAAATTCTTCCAACAAACTATATAAATCCCACTGTATCATATCAGACACTGAAATAATGTCTGACTCACCTTTTCTTTCTTTAGTTCAGCCTTGTTTCACTTCCCACAGTGGTTATACACTCATACCAATTTGTCTACATTGTTTCAGTTCTTCTGATCTTCTGACAGACTTGAGTCTTTATTTATCCTGGATTTCTTGCTATTGCAGAACCAGTCCAGAACCCTAGGTCAAGCTTTCAGAGATTTCCCCCATCAATCTTATATAGCCTCTTTTTAAATATCAGTCATATGCTGAAGATTTGGCCCAAACTTGCATAATGTCCTTTTTCTTATACTATTGCTTTAAAGAGGGAAGGGTCAGGAGGCTTTAGGGCAGGGTGTAAGAAAGAGTGTAGACAGTAGCAGGGAGGGGTTTGTTACGGATTAGTCTGATGGTTGGGAGGTCAATAAGCGGACCATAAAGTGTGGTGTGTGTGTGTGTGTGTGTGTGTGTGAGCTGGGCGGGTAGTCTGGACACCCCCTTAAGAGAAGGGACAGCTCAGGGGAGGTCACATCAATAGAGCTCTGGGCCTCACTGCATACACACACACACACACACACACACACACAGATGGGGCCCTACCACTCACACATCCACACACACACACACACACACACACACACACACACACACACACACACAGGTGGACCAATACAACTGCGACTTGGATCTAGACAAATGGTCATGTTTTTGTGTGAAAAGCGTGCCAAGCTTCATCCTTTAAAGGGCTGTCATGAATATCTGATACAGTGTGATTATATTATGCTCACTTAATTTGAATCTCCAATTCATCTCAGTTTTCATGGTTATAATACATATTTATAAATTCTCTTAATCTCTTATTTTTTTCTGGGGTTGTATTATTACTGCACATGAGCATATGATGTTGCACAGGAAACATGTTCTTATTGCACAGGACACTTATCAGCATTGAAAACAACAACGAGTAAGTGCAAAATTATAACTAGTCAGTGGTAAGTGATGGGGCAGAGGGAGCTCATCCAAAACACCCGGAGGGAGTGCTGCCAATTACGCTTGCTAGGACTCCCAGCCTCAGGGGACTGTGGCATCTCCAGGGTTTGAACTCACTGTTTCCCAGGTAAAGAGCCCATGTTTAGACAGTTGCACCTTTGGCCATTTCAAAAGCATCAAAATAAGTAACTGACTGCTTGGTGTCTCTTGTGGTCAGCGGTGACAGCCCTAGTCATTCATTTCCTTTTTGTAGAAGCTGATTGCACAGAAATGCAGAGCAGGCATTTAGAGCCCATTTGTAGGTCCACATTTAAATTTATTCCTCTCGTACTACGTAACATGCAGATTATGAATAATAATAACTGAATAATAACTGAATAATTCACTGTTCCTAAGTATTAAAAGGGAATTCCTATGATTTTTCCAAATGTCTGCATAATTCAGTGAACAAAGTCATTCAGCGTGGTTTGATATCAAACGGTTTATTGTAGAGACACTTGCAGTAGAATCATGCATAATGAATTTTATTAATAAAAACATAATATAATGCCATCATGTAATAATAAAAAATAACAATTTTAAAACCACCTAATTTCATCATTTGCATCTTTAGAGGTTTTTATATGTAATATTCATGATGGTAAATAGTGGTATAACCAAAAAAAGAAATACATTTTGCTCTACACTTATGCAGTGCATGTTGATCTGAATAGATTTTCAATAATGTTTTAGACCAAAACCTTATGCAAAGTATGTCTCAGGCATCCGGCATTGTATTCATAACCATGTCGTGCACTAGCTATGATGTTTCTGACATCTGTTTCCTGTGAGAACCATGGTGACACTCTGACAGAGGCAATCCTGTGTCTGTAAAGCTCCCTAGAAAAGTACATTTTACATCAAACCATGCAGGAGAACTTCCCTTTAAGACTGGTAAGAAATATGCCTACAGTGAAACCTCCTATTTACATTCTTATTCTTCATGGGTGGTAATTACATGTTTATTGAGACATGAGAGATTTTTGTTCTCATATTTCTTCATGTAGCACTTTGTAGCAGCAGCCTCGCTGTCAGCAGTCATTCATTTCAAGTTGTTTTAATATTCTTTTTAAAGTGGGTTATGCACATATAGAAAAGCTTTAGGCTAAGAGACATAGCCCCATCCTCCACCACCACTCCACCCCCAACTCCGCACACACATCCAGTTTAGGCCCCAACTCCACCTCAGGCATGCCGACTGAAAGAAAGTGAGGTTAAAAAAAGAAAATGGATTGAGACGCGAGCACTTGAGGCGTGTTGTTTTGAATTTTGCAGCAACCCCCCTTTTTTTCGAGGGGGAAAAAGAGATTTATTATATTTCTGATATTAAGGCTGTGGCGCATGTTGGATGAAAGCTGAAACTCGGCATAGTTTGCAGTATTTTGCAGGTTCAGTGAGCTTAGACAGATGCAGGGCTCAGTCTAGTTCAACTCTATCCACTTTAAAGCCGAATCTTGCACATCTCTATACAGTATATACACACATTCACACTTCTGATATGGATGACAAGCTGGCTCTAACGAGGCATTAAGTGACTAAGATGAGTATTAGACAACAGCATAATCCAATACTAGTCTTAATATTGTGTTAAAATAGTGTTTCAGAATCAGAATCAGAAAACTTTATTTATCCCAGAGGAAATTGTTTTCTTAGCTTAGCTTAGCTCAGCTCAGAGTCATTCACATTTGTGTGCAATGAGGAGTACAAACGTCGTGAAAGAATTTTTTTCCCCCACATTTTTCCCCAATTGTGCTTTAATTTGTTTGGTTTAGAAGCTAGCTAATTAACACTAGCTGGTTCGCTAAATTAGCAAAACGGTACCATTTTCAAGTGATTTCTGCCTGTTTGCGATTCCTGTAGGTCTGTAACTTCTTCAAAACGTCTTCACAGCAGTTCACTGCAGATATTTAGCATTTTTAAAACAGCAAGTGCAAAACTCACCTTTTCAAGGTTGTGTCAAAGAACCTGAGAAAACTGTAATAACACGCTGACATTCCAATTTGTTTTCTATATGATTGACTGTAGCAGAGAACCTGTCCTCAGCACATACTGGTGGACAGGCGATGGTCGAACAGCCTGATATATGATTTGAATCATAAACCTTTCATTTCTCTACCTGAGACACCGCCACTCTTTATAGCTTGCATTTCGGTCAGGTTGTTGGTTGCCTATTGGCTACACTATGCTTTTTTATGCTGTAAAATGGAAATTATGCTTTAGTCTGTCGGGTTTACAATAGCACTAGTCAGTGGATTAGCAAACACAGCAGATTTACTTAGCATTTCCAGTCAGACTGTTGCCTTTTGTCCACACCACTTGGTTACAGACGTGAAGCAGACGTCCACCGAACTGAAACTCAACAAGTGGTTGAAAGAGCTCTCCTGACCTCACTCTCCAGCTCACACTCATGTAGCCGCAGAGAGTGTGTGGTGTCTGTCAGGGGATTGGGGTGGTGGCAGGCAGTGGGCAGAGGGATGACCGAGGCTATTGTTTGTGCTTGGTGAAGAAGAGCAGGGAAATGTCCTTGGCTACATGGCATGCTGCTAATAGTAGGCACAAATATGCAAATAACTTGTGGCGGAATGCTGCAGCGTAGACGCCACACACAGGGTCTGTTGTGACTGGATGGCGTTGAGAGTGAGAGATCAGCTGGCGTTCCAGCGAGGCTCCTTTGGTCGCGGATAAAATCTCAAACCCAGACCTGCGGGGCCGTGTTTAATCCATGAGTCAGGCTTAAGCCCTGTTTGAGCTGGATCAGTGTTTTGTTGGGAAAGTTAGTAAAATACTCCTCCACTTTTCCGTCTATTTGCTTTCTGCTGGGTCCATAGTAAACAATAATACAATAACATCTGAACATCTATGTTCTTTATTTTATCTTTTCTAGTGTCAAATAAGTTATTCATTTGTAGTTTCCGTGCACTTTTTACAGTCTTACAAATAACTGTAAAGTTAACCAGTAATCCAGTATGAATATAAAATGTGTGGGTTTTTTTCATTGTCTGGCAGTAATAATTGTGGAATTAATGCAGTATGAATCTGCAGTCTGCATAGTTTTTACAGCCTGACAGTAATCATTTTGAATGGATTTTAATCCAGTATGAATCTGCAGTGTGTGAAGTTATACAGTCTGACAGTTACAATTGCGGACTGATTTTCATCCAGTGTGAATCTGCAGTGTGAGTAGTTTTTACATCCTGAGAGTAATAATTGCGGAGTGATTTTTAAACCAGTATGAATCTGCAATGTGTGTATTTTTCAGTTGGATAGTGAACATTTTGGAACGATCTTAATTCATCATGAATCTGCAGTGTATTCGTGGAGTCTTGTGTGGCTGGCTGACCCGGGAGCTCCCTCAGTAATAGCTCACCTCAATTTATGGATGTTTAATGGATATTATTATTGAATATAGCATAAACATGCAGGTTATAACCTTTCAGTGAGAATTATTTGTGTGAGTTCGGGGAAATGACCCAGATACTCTTGTATGGATCAAACAGAAAGATCTCTGACAAATTATATTAGAACCCCCACCCCCCCCACAACCCCTCCAAATGAGAGACAGACAAAAATGGCTGGATAGAATGTGCCACTTTCTCATAAAAGCATATTTTTGGCCAATAGTTCAGCCTGATTTCCATGTCTATTTCCGTGCACTCTGTCTCTCTCAGTCATAAGTTGCACCCGCACGCAATTTGTGCTTTTTGCCCTCGTGATCTTTCTAGGTACACGAGCCTGAAAGCAGCTGAAAATGAGTCATTATGAAGATTTGGTGGGCTGCATTTGTGAAAGATTACATTTAAATGAGTCATTTTCTATCTTCCTGCCTGGAAGAGTGCTTAAGTGATTTCCCATCACAGTATGCCCACTGTAAGCCGACTGTAATTGCAGGAAAACTACTCAGGATAAAATGGAAGGACATAGGTGCATGGAACGGAATAAAAAAAGCCTGTGTGTGTGTGTGTGTGTGTGTGTGTGTGTGTGTGTGCTCACAGATATCTCGCCACAGATACGATGACAAACATATTTGACTTAGGATACAATTACAAAGCTTGTTATACAGCTCAAGGTTTTTTTGTTGTTTGGCACGCTCTTTTCTTCCTCTGTCTGCCTGGCAGTTCATCTTTTTCTCTCTTAACCCCAAATTTGTCATTCAGGGTCTCTGTGTGTTCTCTCCCCATGTGCTTTTTTGCTCCCTCAGGCTCCACACTAACACACTTCAGCCCAGGAATCAAAGCCTTCGCCATTGCCTGTGTCCCTCTTTTCATCATTCACTCTTCTGCCACATGTCTGGTGCCAGTCTTAGAAGCACTGTGTGATAGTGAGACATCCAGCTAGCAGGTGCAATTAGACACGGCTATTTTGTTGGGACCAATTTTGTTAGAATATTAAATGGCCTAAAAGTGTCATGTTGTCTGTTTAGTGCTTACATATCCCATAGAGAATCCCAAATAGGCAATTGTAGAAATAAGCAGGTGTGTTTTCTTTCCTCATGTGTTTTGATACTAATAGCCTATTGCACATATCAGTTGAATTCTACAGCTCTGGAAAAAAATAAGAGACCACAGCAGTTTATTTTTCAATCCGCATCTCTATGAGTGTGACAACCGTTCCATGCCAGTGTCTGTTAAACTCCTACACAAGCACCTCATTCTGCTTTATGAGGTACTGATTACTGATTACCTGAATCACATCTTATTTAATCAGGAAAAGTATAAAAACACTGCTGTAATCGACACTCTCCTCTCGCAATGAGACCAGTTGGATGGTAAAACACTACTA
>JBBJLS010015165.1:0-15545 GCA_037577275.1 Bryconaethiops microstoma
ATTGTATGTTTTTCTTGATCGCATTGTTATACGCAGAATTAAATTAATTCAAAAGTAGTGTATTGCGCACTTTTATTTTTAAAGTACTGCTATATGAACAAAAGTGCAATAACATTTACAGTCCAGAACGTGGAGGGCAGAACCATTATAGCAGTTGCAAAGGAGAACCAACTCCATATTAAAGTCTATGTATCTGAATGCAGTGTCATCAAAGACCCTGTTGGTATAATGGTCAGGCGACCCTGACCCCCGCAAAAACCAGCTCCACGCACTCATCTATTTTTAAAAACCTGCGTTTTATATATATATATATATATATATATATGTGTGTGTGTGTGTGTGTGTGTGTGTATAAAGTCAGTGCTACTTTGCTGAACTAACATTTGACTGACATTTTGATCTTCATAAAAGCTTGTTTGTTACCTGAGGTGAACTCAGTGAAGCGTGGAGAGTCAAAACAAACACTAACACAGGTTTACAGAGACGTGTTACTAAAAGGACATCTGTAGCGTTAAATATGCTGTAGTCTGTCGCCTCCTGTAACTGAGAAAGTCAGACTTGGGTCTTTTTGGAAACCCCTTTTAACCATTTAGGAAAGTTGCTGCCAACATCCTTATATTAATTTACATTAAAAAAAAAAGGTTAAAACTTCTTTTCTTCTGGTATAAAATTATTGACTGATAGAGTCAGGGTTTTGCTTATGATAGCAATTATGTCAAGAAATATTAACTGTTTAAACTATATTACATAGAGGATTTATAGAGGATTTTATTTGTTGGACTAGATTAGTTTGAGCAGAGTCAGAGGTCTGCTCACATGCAATCCCTGGTCATTGAGGCTGGAAGGCTGAGGGAGGTGGAGGAAGAGATTACCAAATCTGAGACTGTGTCGCAGTAAAACACAGCAGGCTTAGACCAGTCTAGTAATCTATAGGCTACTCGCTACTCGAGGGAGGAAGCATCCTGAGGCATGAGCAGTGTTGCAACATTCTTCAGACTCCGTACCAAGCAAGACAGATCTTGTAGATGCTTTTGAACGGCTCTGCTTTATAATAAAACTCCTTTCGAAAGGAAAGCATATTTTATGTTTTAATTCTTGTGGCTTCTTGAATATGTACTTAACATTTAGTTACAAAAATGTGTTTTTTATAAGGAACAGGCATATTAGAATTATACAGCTCCAGAAAAAATAAGAGACCACCGCAAAAATGTTTAGTTTCTCAGGTTTTTATCTTTTATAGGTGCAAGTATTGAACTGAACAGCTTTGCCTTAGTTTGTAAGAACTGCTGACGAAATTTCTTCTAATTGCCAAATAAAAAAAAATCTCTTTAAAGCATAATTTTAGAGGAAATGACAAAACATCAAAATAAGAGAAATGATGCAGAACTTGAATAATTCAAAGAAAACAAATCTTTTGTTCACTCAAACAAAATGGCAGTAATTACCTTTGACGTACTTCTAGTAGTGTTTTGCCATCCAACTGGTCACATTGCAAGGGGAGAGTGTTGATTACAGCAGTGTTTTTATACTTTTCCTCATTAAATAAGATGTGATTCAGGTGATCACAAATCAGCACCTCATAAAGCAGAATGAGGTGCTTGTGTAGGACTTTAACGGACACTGGCATGGAATGTTTGTCATACTCATAGAGATGCTGATTTCAAAATAAATTACAGCTGTCTCTTATTTAGCTGTATATAATTATATATAAGGAACAGAATAGGAGAAATAAAAAAGTATAACAATAAGAAGAATAAGAATGTGTTTCCACTATAACTCAAATGATCTTTTTCTTAACTTAAAGGTTCCATCCCATGAAATATCAAATTCCCTATGCATGAAATAACTTTGATCATAATCATATGTAAACTGGTAAACTACAACTATCAAATATTGAAATATCATATATCAATTTCCCTATGTCAAAACAATCTTTAAATAAGTTTGTATCATAATCTTATATAAACTGGTAAACTTTAAAAACTACCATTTACACTTTAGCGGTCAAAACTGACCCCCTTTGAATGAACTGTTTTTGCGAAAACAAGCTGAAATTATAACGTGTTTTTTTGCTGGGGCAGCTTTTTGAATGAATATGTGACAGCCAGTTACAACAGGAGTCATATACATGAGAAGAAAAAAAACGCCATATAAGATAAATTATTACTCCTTTTGACGCATGAACACCAACGTCATCAGTGGATTCCATGGGAAAGAAAACATACCAGAAAAATGCAGGATGTGGCCTATTTTCGCTACAGTGCCAGGCAGCACACAGCTCAAAAGGAAACGAGTGTGTGTGTGTGTGTGTGTGTGTGTGTGTGTGTGTGAGTGAGTGAGACAGTATGCTGGGAAGATTGCAAATCCAGTGCATCATCAAATCCATATGATAATGCATTGGATTGTAATAATCTTTTAGTTCAAAACTTGCTTGATAGACTGTACATACTTTAGAGTTTCGAAGTAAGCTGTGGATCAAGCGCACAATATCTGAAACATCAGTGAAAGAGAAGAATAACAATGTAGCATCAAGGCAAAGAATGTTTATTTTGTTTAGTGCCCAATGACCACACCAGGAAATGGAGGTCTTTCATGTTCAGGAAAGTTCCAGCTTCAAAGGGAAGGAGACTCGGTATGGGGTCTCTCACTTTACTCTAGTTAATGACTCAGTACGGGGTCTCTCACTTTACTCTAGTTAATGACTCAGTACGGGGTCTCTCACTTTAGTTAATGACTCAGTACGGGGTCTCTCACTTTACTCTAGTTAATGACTCAGTACGGGGTCTCTCACTTTAGTCTAGTTAATGACTCAGTACGGGGTCTCTCACTTTAGTCTAGTTAATGACTCAGTACGGGGTCTCTCACTTTAGTTAATGACTCAGTACGGGGTCTCTCACTTTACTCTAGTTGATTCCTTCCTCTGAAAATCAATTGAATTTAGTGGTTAGGGAGTTGCCCCTTGCCGTGGCTTCTAATCCCAGACTGCCAGTGACACCACTGAGTTAAACTTGAGCAAGGTACCGTCCCGACACACTACTTCTCATGCGGTGTCTTTCTGACTGCCCACTGCTTCACTTGGTGAATTGGTTAAATGACTTAAATAATTTCTTTCAGGTACAACACAGTATATAAAATAAATAGAAATATAATAGCTTTGTTGGTGTGTGGCCAGTTCCGTTAAGCCCAGTAACCATTAGGCCATATGATATGACTATGTTGGTGTAAGATGAACAGGATTTAAATAATCATTTATAAACACACACACACACACACACACACAAAAAGAGAGTGAGCAAGGACATCTTGGTTTTAGTAACACGGCCCCATGCTTTTATCCGAGAACATGCTTATAAATATCAATGTATTTTCAGTGCACTTTTCATGGTCGAATCAAGTTTTGAACAGAAGCATAATACACATTCATTATATATCAAAACTTTACAGACATTCAGCACAACGTTCTTTATACACATTAGCATTTTTCTGGGTAGGTTTAAAGTAACATAAAAAACAAACCATTTTTAAATGCTTAACTTGCACACAAACGTGAATATTTGTGACAAAACTGTGTGATGAAGAAAAGTGCAATATAAATAAAGTTCCACAGAGTCTGACTGGCTGAAAAGCATTCAACCAGTGTTTTATATTTAATAACCAGATATCTTATTAATTATATCCGAATCATTCTGCTGACCACTGTTTTCTGAGTTACAGAATGGCACTTGTAGTGGATCTACTCTTTTGGTGGAAGAAACTGACAGCATTCCCATTTATAACTGAGCCAGGCATGTCAGTCACCCTGGTGTTCTACTGCTTAAATGAAAAGTATCATCTTTAAGTGCAAACACTATGAATCACAATGTACTTAAGATTTGCATAACCCTACCTAATTTATCCCTGAAAATACACCAAACCTCTTCATTTGAATTAAGTGGTCGTTCATTTGTAAAACCGACCCCTTAATTTTACCTTAAAATTAGATTTAAGGCATGAGTGTGAAACCCCTTAATCTCAAATTTAAGGTGTAATTCAGGAGGTTCTATTATTTAAGGGCCAAATTTGAAAAAGTAAGGGGACAATTCAATAGTTTAATCCCTTAATCAGTATTAATCTGTGAATTTTTTTTCCTTAATTTTCCTAAATTTCCCATTCAGGAAAAATTAAGGTAATCTTAAGGGGTAAAAATATGGTGTTTGGTTTTAGTAGTAAAAAGAGTTTCAAAATGTGTTTTTAACACTTCATACCAAAGAAATGTTGATGCGGGGCAAAAATAAAAAACACTAGTCAGTAGTTTGTGAATTTGGTATTTAAAGTAGTCTTTTGCTACAACAGCTAAAATGCAAAAATGTCAAAGTAAACATCTTCACTGGTCATTAAGGTCATAAAGACATTATCCATAGATAATTTTCAATGTCTGTAATGACAGTAAGCCGTGTCCACAAATTTTTTTTTCAGAAGGACATGTGAAAAAGTGGGTAAGATGTTTCAAAGAAACGGTGACAATCAAATGTGGATTAAAAAAGGGTGCTAAGGTGTCCCCACTGTTGGCAATCACTATACATATACATTATATGGACAAAAGTATTGGGACACACCTGTTTTTCAGGCTTTGGGCTATACCTCTTACTTCCAGTGAAGTGCAATGTTAATACTTCAGCTTGTTTGAGGAAGAACCTTTTCTATTCCAGCATGACTGTGTCCCAGTGCACAAAGCAAGCTCCATAAAGACGTGGCTGGATGAGTTCAGTGTGGAAGAACTTGGCTGGCCCGCGCAGAGCCCTGACCTCAACCTCATGCAACATCTTTGGGATGAACTGGAACAGAGAATTAATTAGAGTGCAGCTGTCAGTCGTCCATTGCGAGGTAGTCTGAGGAAGAGCTTGTACTGGTGAGGTCATCGCAGCAATCCTCAGCATCAGAGAAAGAAGAGGTGTAGTGCAGGCCAGACAGTCTGTGATAGTCCTGCTGTGGGACGTGTGGAAAGCCAGACAGTTCCATGGGTCTCGGTCCCGTCCTCTGTCCAGCTCTCGCCCCCCACATGTCAATCAACTGAGTGCATATTGCACAGCCCATTGCTGACCTCTTAAACTTCTGTGTACAGCCACAACATACGATTTTCCTAAGGTTAACTATTCAGTAAGTACATGGTCAACAATGCGATCAACTTATTGAGTTACTTGAGAAAATTCCATATGACTGATTCATTATAAAGTTATAGGAGACAATGAACCCTAATATCATTCATATAAACCTGTTAAAAATGTATTTATATACTTTTCATTTGATACGTACTGATACCATTTGTTCTGGAGTCCACAAGACGGCTCAAGGCCCCGTTCCTCTCTGGCATCACATTGGAAATTGAAAAAGAAATTAAATGAGATTAATCAAGTTGTGTGTTATTTTCTTTATGACTTAATGCATTAAGCATTTTAATAACATAAGGGAAAAATAAATCAACGTTTCACAGAATCAAATGTCAGTACATGCTACGTCATAAAATGTATAGAATCACAATTTCATAGAATTACGGCAGTATTATATTGTTGTCTCTGTGGCAATTCTCACCCCTACTTTTATATACACCTTCAAAACACATGTAGTGTATTTTTTCCCCATCTGTGTGTCAAGTGAAGGGTCCATATGAACTTATTCGTCACTTAGTGGCTCTTTTTGTCAGTTCCAACTTACCTGATGTTCATTAAAATAAATAAATAGTGATATCAATAAATAAATAAAGAAATAAACAGCGATATTATGCATCATTGAAATTTCTGAAAGCTTGATATTATATTTCTGCCATATTGCTCACTACTACTTTTAACACAAGAAGTGTATGAGGCAGTGTATACAGCCTTTAAGCCAAAAAGCTCTGTGTCAGATGCAGAGATTCAAAAACAGAACAAGGTTTTCTGAAGTACAGACAACAATAATGTAACATAATGATATGAAAAATTAACATGTATTGTCTGCTAATACTGAAATCAGCTAAAAAAAAAAGAAAAAAAAAAAGGTAAAAATATTGTGATACTGACTTAAAAATGCTACCTAGCACTACCTAAGAGACACATTTCCAGTTTGGCTCAGCATAGCTATTAACTCACAGATTCAGTTATATTTGAAATACTAATGTGTTATGTTTGCATTGTGACAGTGGTAGAACTAGCGTGCGACTGCAAGCTAGCATATGAAGATTATAAAAGGGAGGCCCAAAGCTGCTGTGAAATGCACTGAAGTGTTTCTTTTGGTGGCTTGGGGGCAAGAGACAAAAATAACTTGGGATGAAAGAGGGAAAGAACTAGAGTAGTTAAGCTAAATTTGCATGCATCTCAGAGAGGACGTGTGTGTGAGGTAGTCCAGAGGTTCAGGGTCTTACCACCACTCCCAGTTCAGCCTTACACACACAGGCCAAATCTAAATATTTGCACTCGTGAATATCTCCCTCTTTGGACGGAAAAAAAAGGAGACTTCCTATTTCAAACGAGGTGAGTGAAATTTTACAGTCTAGCTTTAGATGAGAGATGGCAGAAAACTGGTTTAATCAACAAAGAGAGATTTTCTGCCCCCATGTAAATGGAATATATTGCAATGTGTATCCAATATTTTGGAATGAAGATTTTATATATATGTTTAGGTCTTTTCACTCAGGGTTTTTAATCAGCTCTGTAGATTGTGAGTTGTGGTCAGCCTAAAAGCCACCTGAGATGCCACTCCTTTGGCGTCTTGCTTTGTCCCGTAATCCCAGACGTGGCTTTGACCCATTGTTTGCTTCTTCAATATGTTGCATGTTCAACACCTCTCAGGTTTCTGTCCTGCCTCTGGTGAGAAATACAATGCTTTTATTAGTACACACTGTTACAGATAACCCTTAGCCTCCAATACTCAGTGCCAGGTACATACACTATATGGACAAAAGTATTGGGACGCATGACCATTACACCAACAGTGTAATGACACTGCATTCAAATACATAGACTTTAATATGGAGTTGGTCCCCATTTGCAGCTTCCACTCTTCTTGGAAGGCTTGGAGTTTCTGTGGGAATTTGTGACCTTTCAACCTGTAGAGCATTTAGCAGGTCAGGCACTGATGTTGGATGAGAAGGCCTGGCTCACAATCTTTGTTCCAGAATTTAGGTGGCCCCTTACTTCCAGTGAAGGACAACGTTAATGCTTCAGTATACCAAGACATTTTGGACGATGCCATGCTTTCGAGTTTGTGGACACAGTTTGAAGAAGAACCTTTTCCATCCCATCCAACACCTTTGGGATGAACTGGAACGGAGATTGCGAGCCAGTCCTTCTCGTCCAACATCAGTGTCTGACCTCATAAATGCTCTACAGAATGAATGGGCACAAATTCCCACAGAAACTCCAAAATCTTGTGGAAAGCCTTCCAAGAAGAGTGGAAGCTGTTATAGCTGCAAAGGAGGGACCAAATCCATATTAAAGTTTATGTATTGGAATGCAATGTCATTAAAGTCTCAGTTCTTTTGTGTATATAGTGTACTATGCAGTATTAGTTTATAGTGCATAACTGGGACAGACACAGAGAACAGAAATGGATCTGGTCCCTACTGTATAACATACTCCAAAGAGTCCCTGATGGAATGAAAGAGGAGCTGTGGAGCTGAATGAGAGTTCTCTCAAAGAGAAGAGTGAGAGTTTGACCTTCAGTGTGGGCTCTAGCTTTCAGGCAGATGAGGTTTATCATATTCGTTTGGCTACGAGTGTAAACACTGGGGGAAACAGATTTTTTTTCTGCGGTCTATGGTTTACAAGAATTACCAACAAGAGCTCAGTAAAGGCCAAAAAAGCTTTCAGGAGAACGTTTTTTAAACAAATACGTAACTTCTTTTTAGACTGGACCTAGTCTCTCTCCAGGTATTAGCAGCACGCACACTTCTGCGCTCTCTCTCTCTCTCTCTAAACAAATGATTATTTAATCACATTAATGAATGTTGATAATACTCAAAATACTCAGAATAATGTAAAATAAAAGTAAGATTTGAACATCGCTTCAGACCCTGGACATGTTTTTTTTTTTAGTTTTGAATAGTGTATAGTGTATATGAACCTTTCTACATTATTTTTTGACTTATTTTCTATAAAGCCTCAAGGAATCACGCAGTTTACTTGGACATACGGACACATCCTACCTTGGAGAATACACAGTCAGTCTCTTTCATTCTAGCATTCTAGCACATAACTGATGAAAAAGTTTTTCAGAAGAGCCAGAGCAGTTGCTTTTTAAACTAGTCTTCAGTCAGTTGTTCCTTGTACGTTTGATTATTCAGTGAAACACTGGAGTCATTGTTATGTAAGTAAAAAATTCCGTGTCGTCTCAAGGCTCAGACAGGCCGTGCAGACCATAGAAACACCTCAGTGTCAGCAAATGGCTCAATATTGTGGGTAATTATGTGTATCAAAGTCATCTTAATTGAATATGAAAACACACATGACCTCCACCTCACCCTTAAAATATTTTCCCTGAGCACTGCATGTTGTCATTGAGTAATCCTGGGTAATCAAGAAGCAACATTTTCCAAGTGTGGTTCAATCATTAGACTTAAAACTAATTTAATGGAAACATGCTCTGGGGCATTGAAGCTTCAGTGCAATTCAATTTAATTCAGTGGATATAAAGCTGAACTATATAAGGTTGAAGATAGATGCTAGAACAGAGAAAGATACAAGAAAACATACTAACATTTATATTGTTTGCACATAATCTACTGTGTGTTACTTCTTAGTAAGTACAGGGATATTACAAGGTAATGAGGGTGTGGCCTTATATGCTTTTTCTATGTTTTTATAAACACAAGCTACTTTTTATAATTTGTCAGGTTAAGAAAAGGTAGTTCAAAAAGTAATTAAAATAATCACATTATCATTACATCACTATAAATACCAAGTATATGCTTTGTGGTATAATACATACTGGACTTTTCAATGGAATGCCATATAGTAATAATAATAATAATAATAATTCTAATAATAATAAATCTTTAAAGAACTGATCTAAAATAGATTAAAACATTAGTATTTTACCCAGGTGTATTTCATAAACACTAAAATCTTGTTACAATCCTTTTTCTCCAGCAAGGTAAAGGAAATCTCATTCCTGAAACAAAGGACACACCCTTGCTGCCAGAAAAAAAGCCAGGATAGGTTCCTCCTAGCCCTGCTAGCTGCTCGCAGCTGTTCTTGTAAATAGGTGAAAGCATTAAAGCATTTAGCTGTGGCGAATATAACAATCAGAGGTACTGATAGCACAGATAAGAAAAAAAAAATACTCACTTGGGGGTGCCCCTGATGAAACAGACGATATTTTCCACATCAGCAAGTCTGAGGCTTTGCTCCCTTCACTGCAATGCTACCCTCTCATCTTCCCCTCCATCTCCTAATGATGGGCTTCCCTTCGTCCGTTTGCTATTAGGAGGGGGACTCGAAATGACATCATTGCTGGTTGTGGTCTTCTGGACAAACACACATGCACACCACCCCTGGGAGATTGTTTTAATGGGACAGTCTGTGCACTTAAAGCCGCACTGGCAGGAATGGGCTGGGGGAGCTTAGGGGGGGCTTGGGGTGGGCTGAGGGACAGGCATGTGGTCAGGAGTCTAGTCTCCTTAGGGTGTGTGAAATACATCCAGTTTGAATTTCAATTTGTTGCAACTTATATATAAAAAAAAAACACCAGATTTTTCTTTGTTCAGGCACAACAATTCAGCATCTTTTAAGGTAAAGAACCAGATTAGTACAAAGCTAAATGTAATCAACCAAAGAATTCACTGTATACTAACTGAAAAACAACAATTGTATTTTCAAGCTTTTTGTGATGACATGTTAAAGGGTCTATAGCACCTTTTTTACCCAAAAAAGACTATAAAACTTTGTTTACATTTCACAACATACTCTTCCCACTCTATATTTCTCCAAGTCTATTTGTTCATGTATACATTTACAGCATTTGGCAGATGTGTTTATCCAAAGCAACTTAGTGGTTTTGTATTAGCGTAGGCAAATTCTGTGTTCAGAGTCTTGCCCAAGGACTCTTATTGGTGGTGTGATGTGCTGCCCAAGTTAGGAATCCAACCCCACTCTCCGGTTTCTAAGGCAGCAATGTTATCCACGACACTAACCAACCAGATTATATAGTCTGTATATGGAGATTAAGCTGCATTTTGAGTAGGTGCTTTCATGATTTCACAAAAACCATTATATTTTTAATTCATCTATTTAACATACAGCACTTCACAACATTGTCATTATAAGGAGTGTTTTAGCCTGGTTTGCTTTCTGAACAAAGCACAATACAGGGCAGCCAATCAGAACAGAACTCTGAAGTAACGAAAACAGCTTGTCAGGCTTTACATACTAAGGTCATGATAAAGACATTCAGACTCATTTCATTACACAATCCGTTAACAAAACGACTAAAGTTGTAAAAATTGTGACATGTGGACCTATTACAGTGCTGTAGTACTGGAAGACAGAAACCAAAAAACAGTACGGTGTACAATACATACACATAAATCAGCCTATAATTATATTTTGGTCAAAAATGAGTGAATACTAATTGAACATTATTAGCGATCAATTTTAAGAGGTACTATTATCCCAAAAACGAGTCAAATGAACGGTCATCTTCTGGTTGATGCATACGTTGACTAATTGACCAAGTCAGACAGAGACAGCAAAATCCATGAGACATTACATAAAAATATGAAGAATAAAAGGTCAGTAGCTGTAGGATCTCTTAAGTACAATTTGGATTTGCATTACACTATGTAGCAGTTCTAATTTGAATGAGGGTTTAGAGCCATGTAGAACGCAGTAATAACATTCTCTCATTCTAGCCTCTTCAAAAAGAAAACAGTGATGAAAGAACAGGCTTTATTAGTTCATTTGTCAAGAAGTCAGAGACATCTTAACTCTCAGATTAGAGTCAAAAAGCCATGACAGCAGCAGTAAGCTTGCAATTTCAACTGGTTGAAATGAACAATTAGCATAACACATTTTCTTTGTTCAGATGTAACAGCTGAATAGTCTTTTACATTTATTTTAATTTAACACCACCTGACAAACCATCAAGCCGTCCATAACTGGTCCACATATTACAACAGTTTTGACCTTTCTGCTCAATAGAAGGAAAAAACATAAATAAAACAATAACAATAATAGTAATAATAATGTAAGACTAAATATTTAAATATACATGTTTTAAAACACAGATGGGACTAAAGGTAGGATCAATCTGATACGACAGTAAAGGATGGCATGTATTTATGTGTAATCCACCTAGCGCCTGCTGCTAACCTTAATTTACACTACTCTGCACTGATGTTTTATGTTTAGCACACAGTCCTCTGTAGTTAAAAGTCACCTAAACTGAACTCATCGCATTCATTCTATTGCACATGCCTCGAACTGAATGTACAGCTCAGTATAAACTCCTCAACTGGAGAACGTCAGTTTTTCCTGGTTAGGGTCAATGTTCCATACTCTGGCAAACAACAGGGGCAAATTTCTGCAATTTCAAACCCCCTTTCGTCACTTATAGTACTGGACTATAGTATAGGACACTCTCTTTCATTTCTGTAACCTCTTAATTGACTCTAGGGTCACGGGGACCCAGAGCCTATCCCGGGGTCAACAGGCACGAGGCAGGGTCAACCTGGGCGGGGCGCCAGCCCACCACAGATTATAGGGTACCTATTTTGTGCATTTCAAATGATGCCGCAAATAATGACTGGATTACTTCATCATGTAGATATCTCAGCACTCCTGAACTATGGACTCACTCAACAGAACTTAACAAATTGGGGTGTAACGAGAAAACACGCCTGGGGACAACTTGTTAAACTTTTGGTGCTGGGCTGTGGTGAAACCTGCCACAAACACACGCACGCCCCCATCCCCAAATTCCTCTACTGCATGCTCCTAAGAGCACAATCAATAACAAGTAAAATAATAATTTTAAAAAATGCAGTTCTTCATAGCTTTTCACCCAAGCTAACTTGCATCCAGGAACTAATAACAGGCTTGTTGTATTACCGTATTGGTGGTAGCACCATTACACTCAGAGCCAGATGCACAAACAAGCCCATGTGCAGCACAAAATGTGCATTGATGGGCCTAAAATTAATTTGTGATTAAAAACTAAAACTACTGCTTATTACACAAAATGTGTCCGTGGAGTGCCTGTGAGGTGCAAGAAACAATCTTAGAACAGAACAGTGAAATCAGTGTTTAAAAGTCATGTTCTTTCCTACGAAAACATTGAAAAGTGGTGTAATTCTTCTCCAGCTAATAAAAAAGTGTGTAACAGTAAAATGGGCTACATGCCCATGTTGTGGCCACATCAGGACATATTCTGTGCTGCACATTCTGCATCTTCTCACACATACACTTGAGTTTGAACGGTGTCATTCTCATCGTAAGATGGTTGAGGCCCTATCACAGTTTTACATCTCGTTTAAAAAGGTGGAAAATCGCCACAGAACCGAATGCCAATAGCTGCTCAGTTGAGCAGATTGTGTAATCAGTAATATCTCCACCCACTATTTTGAACTGGCCTCTCTCTTAAATGCATATGCAAGAGAGAAGTGCACTTTTGCATTTTATAAAGCACATTTAGGCTTGTGCATTAGTACATAATGCGCATTTATAATGTGCCTGCGTTCCTTAAACTGAACTGGCGCAAAAGATTTAATCACTGTTCCCACTATAAGAAGTCAGATAATACAGATACAGTACAATAAAGATAATTTAGCCCCAAATTTCTTGTAATTGTCCCCAGATGTTCTCGTCTGCACTCCAGTTTTAACAAAATGAATATGCACGCCCCTTATCAGCTAACTTTTTTCAAGTATCAGCAATAAATAATAGTGTGTGAGAAGAGTTCCAATAAATATGAGTGATCAACAAGACAGCACTAGCACTGAATGAGGAAATATTCCAGCTTAAATATGATATAATTCCCCCCCCCACAAATCTGAAGTGGTTCTAAGTAAGAGCATCAGACCAAGAATGAAACAACATATTTAGGCAGATGAGTATGACTCACCTTGGAAACAGGTTATTAGGTATTGTCTAGGAGGAAGTTACTGTTCGAAACAATATCATTAGCTGACAGCAAAACTCATCATTATGAGAATGAGGCGATCATCTGTGTTTTGCAACTCAGGGCAAGTCTATTTATTTGTCAAGGTAACCTAGATAGGGAGTTTTGGGCTAACATTTAAGTTAATCTGATGAACACTTAATAATAATGATTTTTTTGTAGACATAGACTTAAAGGAAGTCTAGCTTTTTTCAGCCTCATCTATCTACCGCTGTAGAGCCAATAACCACACGCAGTGATTTCTGACACATTTCCCTCCACCTAGAAAAGACCAGAAAACCAGCTTAAGTTTGGTTATAAAAGAAGCCATTAGGCAGTTCCTGAATTTCTTGAATACACTTTTTTAAATGACTATGTAACACAACTTCAAAACCGTAACTTCCACTAACAATACAAGGCTTAAGACAATACACAAGTAAGGGATTAGGACAAGTTCTTCTCGTTATACACTTTTACAGCTTAATCACAAATTACCTTTCACTGAAAAAAAGTTTCTTAAAACCATTCAGGGCTGTTAATTATATTAGTAATCAAGTAATCCATTATTTTGACTATTAATTGAGCTATCATAGACAATATATACCAGCAAATATTTCATATGTCTGTAATAATAACTACTGATATAAACACACTCATGAGATCCTGCCAGTGTGGATTTCCTCCCTTGCACTGAAGCATCCAAAAGTGATCTGTTAATGAGTGTTAATGGCCCCTGATGTTGGGAATGTTTCGACTGAACGTGGTTTTACTATGTTCTTGTTATTGTGATAGTAATCACTAAGACAATTTTTATGATAATGTAAACATAAACTGACTTTACAAGCCAATTATAATCATTTATTTATAATTGCATTTTAATTGTGACAACATGTTTTAAAGAACATTTATGGACAATTTAGCAACTGCCCAGTGGCTACTTTTATAAATTTATTTTGAGTTTTGAGATTTTCTCTTCCTTTCTTAGTGCTGGGAAATGTAACACAATTGCTGTCATGGTAATCAACCATATGCTACAAACGCAGCAGATTATTCTGTATTCTGTTAAGAGTTTGAGGATTTGGTGTAATCGGGGTTAATTTTTAAATGGATTTGTTAGGGTCCAGTTATTGGGTTTGTTTTTAAGTATGTACACTCATGGGAGTATAGACTCAGCCAGGCTGCTAAATCTCCCTGGCAGTAAACATCTCTAAAGTCTTACATTCTACAGTCTACGTTATCTTCCCTCCCCATTAAATGAGTAAAGCATTTTTAGCCTTTTTGACATACAATATATGTATAATTAAATTTTTTGGTATACATGTGCATTTGAGTGGGTGGGGCAGCAGAGGTGGTGGGAAAGGGAAATAAACTCTCTCCCCCGTCAACAGCAGGACAGCGGCTTATTCTACATTAGTTTGTCCAATAAAATCTATAGACCTTCTAGCCTACAAACTCTGAACTACTAGACGTCCATGTCTTCTACAGGTCGCAGATCATGGCATTGGGTGCGCTCACAAAGTGCTTACAAGAAAGCAGGCATAAACATGGTGCAAAAAGTGCTCAGCCACATTCAGGACGCCACCTAGGAAGAGAAAAGAGAGTTAGAAATTATAATAGTGGTATAACACAACTCTGCTTGAGTCTTTAATGGTAAAATATAGTACAAACCGCAAGGTATTGTAATATGCACCCATATTTTCAAAAATATCAGATATTTTGAAGTTAAAGGCGTTTTGCTTCAATTTTGAAATCAGAGTCAGAAAAGTTTACTGATCCTGGAGGAAACTGCATATGTTATGAGTGCACAGACAGACAGAGACACAGAAACAAGAACAATATAAAGTCAAAATAAATTCAATAAAAATTAGTAGAAAAACCTCAATATGAAATACACAGTGCAATATACAAAAATACTAAGTATACATACTATAGATAAGTAATTTACAGTTGAGTGAATCCTAAAGACACAGATGGCAGTTAGAAGTACGTTATTGCAAGCAGTAGAGATCAGTAGTATATAAGCAATATTCACATAAGTAGTGTTATTCACATGGTAAGATTATTGCACATAACAATAAGAAGATATTGCATGGAATGAAATGATTTAGCACTCTTTAAAGAGGGCACATTATGCAAAACTCACTTTACATATAATAGGTCTATGGGCTATACACAGGTCTTTGCACAAAATCACTCTCATATAGAGAGATCTCATCAGTTCCATTCTTGACAGTTTCAGTCCTTTTCATTTAAGGGCTCATTTTGAGTCAAATAATTTTGAGTCAATATGAGTCAAATAAACTGTTGCTGGCCACGCCCCACTCATCCCATGCTAACGCTGTGCGTTTAACACACGTGAAAATGGCAGAAAACAGAGGCGCTATCCAGCCCTATATGTTCGACCCCGAGTCGGACCCAGAGCAAGATGAACACAACAC